>CAAKHG010049687.1:0-15829 GCA_901007715.1 Dactylopterus volitans | reverse complement strand
CCTTCAGTTTCATGCAGTCCGGCGGGAAAAACATTGGAGTTGTACAGTTTTAACAGTGGGCAACAACTCTACTTGTAGTAGTTGCAGAGTGAAAATAGTCTTACTGTATGTGTATTTAGCATTTTTTTTTTTAAATGGCCGAAATGTTGGGTAACGCATCACTGTATATATATTAAAAAAAAAATCTCGACTTTACCTTTTGTAACTGTTTCAACCCATCTTCCGTTTTAACACAAGCTTGCTCCACATTGAAGTCGATTCTGTCAAGAACGGTGCCCTGGAGGGAGAAAGGCAGCAATTTGATTAGTGGAGGAGGCTATTTTTAGCTGCGGGTTATTTAATTTTACACAAGGATACTATTGTGCGCTTGCAGTGTTCTTTGGCTCAGAGTGGCGCTGCGGGACATCAGAGTTTCTCCGCTTTTGATGACAGCTCGGAGTTAAGTGTCTTCCTTTCGCAGTCGATTAAAGTCACATCATTTAAAGTTGTACAAATGCGACGTCGAATATGTCAACGTAGAGGATGCTTTACGTTGGGGCAGCAGAGCGGTGGCAATCGCGTCTTTGTACATTTTTTTCGTGACCACCGAGACTGGACGGTATGTTATTTAAACGCCGTTTGTCAGGAAAGCTGCTTCAGGTACCTGCTCCACCACCATTCCGGCCAGGTCCCGGAAGACCTCATTCAGGTCTGAGATGGACTGCACGATCTGCCTGATCTCTCGCTCCCGCTCCTCAACCATAACCGTGTTCTGCTCCACCAGCATCAACTGGTCGTCTGTGAACCCCTGGAAGAAAAGAGAGGGACCTCTGAGTCGCCTGATGCTGATAAAATTATTACTGCAAAGGTAATGAAATTAAGTTACTTCATGTTGCCCAGAGCAATACACCAGTTTGCATTTGAAACTCAAAATGCAATTAATAAATAAATGCTAACCCTGCAAGACGAAAAACAAAAGATTCAAATCCGCATG
This sequence comes from Dactylopterus volitans, assembly GCA_901007715.1. Taxonomy (NCBI): domain Eukaryota; kingdom Metazoa; phylum Chordata; class Actinopteri; order Syngnathiformes; family Dactylopteridae; genus Dactylopterus; species Dactylopterus volitans. The sequence goes on along the minus strand of CAAKHG010049687.1, from coordinate 14,856 downwards.
CTGATATTGTCCCTACACATACGTTTGCAACATTCAGTGTTACAACCACCTGTCTGTACTTCTCTGCAGAACTGAAATCCATGTTCCTGCAGTTATGCCATCCATCCATCCATCCATCCATCCATCCATCCATCCATCCATCAGCAGCAGCAAATGATCACGCTTTGTAGAGAGGCCACAGGGGCACGTAATCTCATGAAAGGTTTGTTAGCTATTGTTTGTTTTTTGTTTTACTTAAGTGCAACAATACACAATCGCATTTTTTACACTCGCACATAATCGGCGATCGCGTTTGCTGCCTGTGGTGGCCGGTTAGGTTGAGACTGGGTGTACATGTCCCGGCTCGGGATGGATGTTTGCTTTCCAGCGCGGTTTGTTCCACCTGCACAGGCCACCTGTGCAAACAGGAGCTCGAATCTCTCACTGAACTCGCCCGTTTCACCGTCTGACTGAATTGATTTGGTTTACTTGAATTGGTGCATTTTAAAAGGGGCCACTCACCTTGTCATATACGGCTAAATCTTCATCCTCTTCCATCAGCGGACCCGAGTCAAAAAAGTGCTTTGACCTCTCCTCCCGATTCTTCATACCTGGATGACAGAACAATGACATGTTGCTGAGATGGTGGGTGAGTAAACAACCCCTGACCTGTGATTATGGTACAAATATATGAGTGACAACAACAACAACAACAAAATCAAACTTTTGGACACTGAAGGAAATACTCTCTATGACAAATCACCCGCATGGTAATTATGATGATTGATTCGTGGGTTCAGCGGCGAGCAGGAAACTCTCCGCCAGGTCACGAGTGTCCTTACGTTTTAAGTAGCTGGACTGCGTGTGTCTGAAGTTGGTGGAGAGCTCCTGCAGACTCTGGGCCAGAGACGAGACCACGTTTCTCAGCAGCCTCTCCTCCTGCGCGGTGCAGTGGCCACAGCGAGACTGCAGACCCGTGACGGCTCGCTGGCACCGGTGAAACATCTGAAATCGGAAACGGCAGACAGGAGCCAAGATTTAGTTTCAAACTCCTCAATGTCGAGACTTTTTTTTTTTTTTAAACCTATCACTATCTCGGGCAATCAGGAGGCGTCACTTTATGCTGAAGTAGAAATGGCAGCAAACCGAAAATATGTGGGGAAAAACGCGCCGTCTACGTCACGATACCTGCGTGATCTCCTGAGTCGTGATTTCTATGGCGTGCTCTTCTTCACTGCTGTCATCCAGAGTGGGACGATTCATATGCTTGTCGTGGAGCGCGGCCAGCTCTTTCATCTTCTGCCGGACCCGTGTGATTTCATATTGGATCTGAAAGGCAATGGCTCGCAGTTCAAGCCACGTGGCAACTCGTGGAAGAAATGTCAGACGAGGGGATACAATAACTGATGCACTTGTGAGCATTCGGTCTGTGGAACGACACATTCATATGTGCCTGCTTTTCTTTTTTTTTTTTTTTTTTTTCATTGAAGCTGATGCGTTCATATCAGACGACAGCAGTTCATTCCTCCTGGCATTTTTTTTTCTTATTGAAACGGTTCACGACACACACAGATGAGTGAATATCTACCTCATCAACACCCTCTATCCATTTGGGGGGCAGTTTCTTAGTGACGCCGATGGCAGCTTCGGGATCCAGACTGATCCCCGACACCAACGCCATCCGATCATCAGCCAACTGAAAAAAACAAAAAAAACCCACAAGATTCTATCAATTAAAACACTTTTTGACACTGATAGATTTGGTGTACCATTTTTAAGTGCCTAACTCAAGCATGAAGCGAAACAACAGTACCTCATCAAGTTCCTAATGTGATTGGCAGATAGCAGTGGAGTTCCATCCAATAGAGAAAAAAAAAGGAAAAGGAGAGAAAGACAGAAATATCAGGAAGCGAGCCCCGGGCAATCAGCAGTGACCACCACAGTGTTACTGAGAGCACTCCTACCAACGATTCTTTTACTTTAAAATAAGAGTAAACACTGTTAAGTCTGGATGTTAAAAAACAACAATAACTCTTGGCTTCTGAGTTTTATCATCATGTGCAAAAGAGTGTGAGAACCAAATTTGTTGTAATATCAATTAATTGTCATCTCTGATAATCCATCATGCGCTAACTGAAGCCTTACAGATCAGGGCTGCAACGATTCGTCGCCGCTGTCGCCAAAAATCGCTAATGAAAATACTCGACAGTGAATTGCATCGTTGACAATTGTCGTCAGGCTTCTTTTTCCCCAGCGGTGTGAGGCATCTCACGTCATTACAATCTCTGCCTGGAGTTGCACATGCGCAATAACGTCTCTGCCGAGCGGTGGGGTATAAAAGTATGGCGGCGGCCCATACGGCAGCTACGCATACAAAAAAATTCAAAAGTTTGGAAGCATTTTAGCTTGGACACAGCAGATAAAAAGATAACTTGCAAGGTTTGCAAAGCAGACGTTGCATGTTGGTAATGCAAGAGCGTTTGAAGAGAAAGCATGTCGGGCAGTTGAACGAAACAGAGTCGGAGTCTGACTCGCCTCGGTAAGATATCGCCACATAATTAAAGCAACCTCATGCTAACTTTAAGAAAAATTTAATAATTATCCAATCAGTCGACTAATCGTTTCAATAGTCGGTGACAAGTGGACTACTAATATAGGTTGCAGCCCTATTACAGATATGACGTGTTGAGGAGGATTATGTCTCTTGTGTGTTCGCTTGTCTTTCTGTTGACAAATGCCCTGCTCGCTTCTGGCAAAGTCGTTGGTTCTTAAACTGCATACACACCACCTTCAGCAAGCCTAACATGCATCTCTAGGAGGAAAAATATTATATTTCTTGAGTCATTGCCTTTTAAACAAAGAAGAATAGCAGATGTCGAATATTGAAGCCTGCATCTGAATAGTGGGAGAGCAAAGTGACTTAGCCGGTTGGCTGTGGTGGACTGTCCGCCTGCTCTAAATACAGACCTTCCTCATTCACATTTTACACAAAAGTTCAAAGAGCCTACTTTTTGTATCTAATCTTCTCAGCGACATGCACAGAAAACATTGTACAAAAAAAAAAAACATGGACAAAGCGTGACATGAGAACAGCGGGGCCAAACACACACTGAACAGGGACAGCACATGACGAACGTTTGCATGTCCTCAGTTTGAGCTACTGTACTTGACGTTATAAGGCCGGATCAGTGCGGCAGATGTCCTGATCTGTGTTTGTGCTCCTTATACGCAGATATCCAATGTAAAAGAACTGATCAATAAGTTTGAGAAAAATATATTTTGTCATTGGCTCTGGTCAGTCTAAGTAAACAAATAGACAACATGATTTTGGATTTAGGGAATCACTGACCAAGGTATTAAGCAATTAATTGAAAAACAAGAAATGACCTGACCTTAAAAACCAAAATTAGATGCAGCCCTACAGCAGCAGTAACTTCCACAGACATGTTCTATTAGAGGGTGAGTAGGAATGCAGCTTGTGCTGGTTAACAGATATAACCAGTAAAAATGGCAGACAGAAAAAAGCTCAAGTGAAGCATAAATGCCAAAGCTCAAGAAAGCTGAATATGAAAGCGGTCTGTCCAGTCATGGTTGCCATGACGAGTGCTAGGCGGGTTAGCATTAGCAACATCAAAACATTTTTCATTCATTTCAAAGGCACAATTTTGTTTGGGAAAAAAGCTTAGCATTGTCAATGGTTTAAAAGTTATTAAAAAGTTTGAATGGAAGAATAAATGTCCTTCAAAAGCTGAACATTTTCATAGTCGCGTGGGTTCTGCAGCTGCAGGTATGCAGAAGTAGTCAGCTGCAAAACGGGTACTAAAACTTGCAAAAGATTTTTTTTTTTTTCAATTTTTTTCCCCTTCTCTTTCTTTTAACAACTTGGATGACATAAAGTGACTGCTGGGGGCATTCACACTTAACCACTTTCCACCAAAGCACACGTGGAGTAAGCATGGACATGGAACTGAGGGAAAAACAGTATTGTGTGAGAACAGGGTGCCTTGCCAGACTGCAGAGCTCATCCCTGAACCGCCAGCACCTGATACTGACGCAGTAATCTCAGAGGCTAAAAAAAATAAACAAAATCAGAGGACTATCTAAAGAGCAAATGGTCTTTTTTTTTCAATCGGTATCAAAGACGCCAGTTTGTGAGCCGTCCATGATGCCAACAGCAACTGCACAATCGAGGGGTAAATGAGTCCACGAAACGTTTTCAGCTCTGCAGCATCAGGCCACAGCACCGCTCTCACGCTCCATCGCGCTGAGCCCGCGGGGTGACGATCCTGAGGAGGTTAACCTCTCCACACTGCATCACTCTCCAGAAGCCAAAACCACGGAGAAGACTCCCACTGAGCAGGTCTGTGCTTATAATTTGCCCATCACCAAGTTAATCAGAAAGAAGGACTATGAACGTAAGGGAAAGTCATAGTGGTGAGCAGGAGGAATTCAGCAGGTTTGCTTCTTTAAATATGTATATTTAGAAGTGCAGCACAACAGAATTCTCACATCCTCATCTCATGGCACATCGTGCTCAATATCTCTGGGTGTGCAGGCTGGGTGGAATGACTATGATCATGGGCTCAGCTGAGAGTGAACAGTGTCAAACACTATGTATGCTTGCAGTGCTGTGGATGCTGTGCCTGGCTATAGGTTGAGTGAGGAGGAGAGCTGTGAGAGCTTCACGCTCACACGTTGTAGTACTAAGATTTTCCAAAAAAGGGTGACCCATTCTTCCAAAAATGTCCATAATCCATGTACGTAGAGGGGAATGTGACATTTTTGCCGAGATGCAACGATCCCATCTCTAACCGTCAATGTGACGTGGATCAGACGCGACCGATCTCGTCTCTGTTGGCAGATACGCCGAGATGATGCAAGACTGGCGTTTGGAGTGGAGGGTTTAAAGGCCTCAACGCATCATTGACCCGGGTAATTTCACAATAACACTGATTAGATTTATGGTTTGTCCATAAAGGCCTCAGTCGACCAATTTTCCAGGGATCTCACTCAGCGCTCTTCCTCAATCAACTGGAGGTGGCAGGCGCAGTTTGAATCTCAAGCACATGGAGGCGAAGGCCACAGCTCGCTGACTTCCAAGTGTGGAGCAGAATGTGGACACACACACACACACAAAAAGAAACCACATTTAACGTTTACAAGCTAGTGCATGCGGATAACTAGTGGTTTTACCCCCGTCGCGCTAATTGCCGGGGAAACATTCAGTTAGCGTCGGTCCGAGCTGAACTACATCCTTCATCATTCCAGTTGACGCTTACAAACCAGAGCCCGAGGTGGAAAATAACGGGCCACGTAATCATTACGGAGACGAAGCTATTCCAAAAAAAAAAAACAATAATACACGCTAGGACACAACAGAATCTAGCTAACACAGCTAAGAGACTGGCTATACGCGAAACACACACAGTAAAAAATGTCAAAACGATGCAGACCACTCACCGCAGCATTGCTACGTGTACTCAGACGAGGGTCGTTTGTACTCACTTGCTCAGCCAATATCTGCCGGTTTTGGATTGCATTGTTCCGCATTAACAAGAAGGCATCGGTCAGACGCCTAGTGGCCATGACTTTGATATCTAAGTTAGCACTGGACAAGAGTGCGAATCGGGCGATGTCGAGTTTTAATTGCGAACCGCTGCCGCCGAGCCGAGCCGAGCCGAGCCCGCTGCGGACACACCGCCGGCTAACTTTAGCTTCGCCTGCCGAAGAGTGTCGGCTGGGGGGGAAAAAAACTCGCGATGCGGCGGCTACAGCGGACGGCAGACGGTTTCAGCTGTATTCATCGACCCAGCATCGTTTATACTTAGGTTTAAAGAATGAGAAACATGGCCGGCAGTCTCTTCTCTAACATTGGATTCAACGTTAAATCGCTAGCGGAGCCTTTCGGCTTCGGGCAGCTACGGAAGTGGGGAAACGTAAACACCTGCGTCAAGACGCTCTTCTTCGGCGACAAAATGGAACTTCCGCTGCCACCTGAGACGCAGGCGCGTTGGCGCCGCCTGCTGCCTGTAATAAGAGAGTCAGCTAAAAAATCGTTTCCGAACAGCTGTGATTAATTATTTTCTTTCTGTCATTAAATGCCAAAATCCACAGTATTAACAGCACTGGCTGTGACAGGTCCTTAAAGGCCACCGTACGATTACCCTGTTGTTCATTCAGATGTAACGACCTCCTTTTTTTTTTTTGTTTGATTGTTATAGGCCTTGAAACAAAGTCAGCCTGTCGGATGCGAGGCAATAATTATTCACACATATTTCAAACGTGAGAAATTCACATTTCGAGGAGCAACACAGAAAAATGCACGACAGGAATAACTCCGGACAATAAACTCACCTTTTATCAGCACACGACAGGCATTCAAAAAAAGCCAACAAAGACTGTCAGCCACCCGCAGACTCAAAGGACTTCACGTTGCTCCCCACCTGCTGTTGTTACTTCATCAAAGCATCATTCAGCCCATCATTCTGTGTTGTTCCTCATGTTTCTTTACCACGCTTTCTGCCACAAATCGGGCCAAACTCACACGCATCACAAACATAGCTGCCAAAATCATCGGACTCCCCACACCCAACCTCACAGAGCTGAACAGCAGGTCAATTATTCGCATAGCAAACTCCATAGTGCAGGACACTACCCACCCACTCCACCAATTCATTACCCCACTTCCTTCAGGACGCAGATACAGAACCATCAAATTTAGGAAGGCTCGCCCCGGGAGGGGCCTGATCCCTGCAGCTATAATGCCCCTCAGCAGCAAGCCCCATTGACCAGTCTGTCAGCCATTGTTCTGTTGCCTGTTACTATTGTTGTCGGTGTTACTGTGGAAGTCTATGCTGTCTCTTGTGCTGTGCTACTGGAATGTTGTTGCTGTCTGTCCTGTGATGTGCTACTGTGTGTACTGTTTGTTTGTCCCGTTTTAGTTGACAGCAAACACAAGAATCTTGTGCTCTTGTATAGGATCTACACTCAGTGAAGAGAGCTCAAGGCAAGTCTATCTTAGCAGACCAGGGAGCAGTGATAGCTAACATGTCTCTGGGGTCATCAGGTGGGAACCTCCCTTCATCAGTGTTTCGTCTAGTTGGTCCCACAACACCTTCAAGAGGCTAGACAGCCATCTCTGGCGTCCCAGAGTCACCCCCCTAATGCCAGGTATCACTGCTCCTCACCACTGCACACCAAACTCCTAGCACATGCTACTACTGCTAGCGCAGTAAAAACAGCATGTCACCTTCCACAAACCCGGGCTCTGTTATGCAAGCTCCAGGTAGTGACAGTGCCGATACTACGACTACACAGTCCCCTACCATCTTACAATTCCCTACCAATATGGAAATTTAACTGGGAGAGAGAGAGAAAACCCAATAATTCACCAGCAAATATATATATCTACATATATATATATATGGAGAGAGATATATATACCATGTTCTGTACAGCCGGTGAAGACAAATTTCCCTATGGGGACCAATAAATCAAATCTAATGTAACCTACATGTTTTACTATACGGGCAAAATGTTTGTGTGCTGCGTGCGTAATTCCTCCAGCTGTCTGTGCTCATCTTTGTCCACACTGTCTTTTCATCATGTGATTTCCATGCACGTTGCATAATGGGCTCAAATATTTCTCGACCGTGTTGTGGTTGTTCCTTTACTTTGGGCGAACAGAATAATGTTGCCAGCTGACGGATTTCTCCTCCGGAGCGGCATTCATGCTTGATAACTGCTTTAATCCCCACTCTTTGGCATTTTCTGTTGCTCCTCTGGTTACAGTATTTAGAGTGCTCGCTTTTTTTTTTCTTTTTTTTTTTTACTACTTTTCTAAAAAAAAAAAAAATCTGATTTATGACAAAAAAAAATCTGATCATCTCTCTTTTAGCCAAACCATTGATGGACTGATGTTTGAAACTGCTTAGACTCGCCGAACCGCCAATTGATTTTTTTAAAAACAATTACATTTAATCCTCAGTTCACTGCATTAACTCATTTTGGCCTCTAATATGACATGAAAGTTGCTCAGTTTGGTTTTATTTCCTCCTCCAATGCCAAATCAGGTTATGATGAAATATTGCACCAGTCACATCTGCATCTCAGAGACATCCTAGAGTTCACACAATTTTCTTTTTAAACTGGCTCCTCAAAAAAAAAGTGGTAAACCGCCTTTTTTTATATCACAAGTCCTCAGAGCCAGATTATAAATTAATGTCTCATTCACTCACAGCTGCTCATTCGTTCCTGCACATCTGGAGCAGCAGCGGTGGCGGCAGGGTCAGGAGCTCCCAGGGGCCACGGCAGGTCACAGGTGGGCCCTCAGAGTCCTGGAGCAGCTGTGAAGCGACCTCACGTTCTCCTCTCTCTTCATCATTCATTTTATATAATAAGACCCGCCTTTGAGGCTGTGATCTCACCCCCTAAATAAAAAAAGGGAACGAAATACACGTTTTTTTTCTCTCCCTCGTAATCCCCTGTTTTATTACTCAACCGGAGAGCCTGGACATCATCGGGGGCTTCAGGTTTAAAGTATTTAGAAACTGCAACTCAGCGCCGGGTTGCGCAAGAGAGCAGACAAGTGCGCGAGCGCGCCAACGCCGTGCGTCTGTCTGTCTGTGCGCGCGTGTGTGCGTGCGTGCGTGCGCGCGCGCGCGAGGCGGCGCCACTAGCTGTAATTATGTCGCTAAAAGCTCCTCCTCCGTCCACTCTTAATCCCTTATATCCGCTAATACCACGGGCGGACGTCGACTCACAAGCAGCAGCTGCCCTCCACCAGCGCGTCGGAGCGCCGCGGCGTGCAGCTCCGTGTCCGGGCACCGCAGGCAGAGTCCAGGTGAGGAGCCCCGAGCAGCGGAGCCTGCGCCGGCCTCCCTCCGCCTCCACCCACCCCCGCCCCGCAGCACGCAACACCTGCGCGGCTCCCGGAGGGCGTCAGAGGAAAGTGCCGGTCAGTCAGTGAGTCAACCCGGTTTTAAACGCTTATCCCCATCTGACGTTGGCCGGGAGCAACTGGCGCTAGTGGTGAGCTCGTTTGCGTCCCGGCTGGACTCGCAGGCGGCGGGCGGCCGGTCAGGCTGACGGGATGTGGACAGCAGCAGCAGCAGCAGAAGCTCCAGCGTCCACCGGCCCGGCAGATGCAGGGTTCGGGCGAAGCCACTTTCTGTCATGTTGTGTCACTCGGGTTACTCCTGCTACTCCTCATCCTCGTCCCCGCTCCGAATCTGTGACTACAATGTGGACCAGATGAATCTGACCTGCGGGGCGTTCCTGGGATCTTTTTATGAAAAAAAACAACAACAAAAAACAAACAAACAAACAAAAAAGCAACAACAACAACGTGGTTGACTCGAGTCCATTAAACTGGGCGCGTTACAATTGATATTTGTATGTGTGGCCCAGGAATGGAAGCCAACCAGTTTATCTGACTGGCTGCCAAACCCCTGACTGTTCCCGGGCCTATTGCAGGAAAGACTTGCTCCTAGTTTCAGCCCCTTTCTTTTCTTTTCTTTTCTTTTCTTTTCTTTCTTGTGTGGTCTAAAGATTTCCTCACCACTCGGTTGTTGTGTGTCGACTCACTCAGCTTGGCAGCCATGGCCTCCTCCGAAGACTCGGAAGGGACTTTGACACCTGTGGATTTCATCCAGCTGCAGCAGTACATGGAATGTGAGTTTCTCCCTCTGACACTGTATTTCAGCTCTTGTTTCGATATTGCCGCCATGATAATAATGATTGTAATTGTCCAGCGGCATTAAGCAGCCAATTTAAGTGCTTTTTTTTGAGTTTGGAACTGAGCAAGCAGAAAGCCTCAATTATAATATAAATCAAAATATGTACTATGGTGCACGGCGGCCCCCATGCGCGGTATTAACCGCACAATCAATTACAAATTCCATGAGGCATTAGGAAGCGAAGAAACAGAGGTTCACAGATTCAGAAAAAGATAAGTGTGTATGTGTGTTTTGGTGTGTGTGTGTGCCAGTACAAACAAAAGGTCAAACAACAGTAAAAGAGCTTGCAGGTTGAAATCAATGTAGAACACTTAAGTTATATTCAGAGCAAGTTTCATCATGATATAATATTATTTTGATTCTTTGGGCAATGATATGATATTTGCTGATATCTCAGAGTCCATATGCGGACTGTGATCGATATATCAGTGGCACATACCCATGAAACACATCACTTACACTTAAATCTACCAAAAACGGCTAAAACATGATTCGACATTTTTATTTATGTGCTTTTCCAGACAATTAAATGAAAAAAAAAGTCATTCATTATGGTTAAGGAAAATAGAAGAATATTCCTTTATGTTCACAACAGAGCACCACAGAGTGTTATGTTTAAGTGCAAATGTTTATTTTATCACTCAACTTCAAGTGCAGCGGTTTTGGAGGGAGCAGCAGGGAGGAGGGGCGAGAACCGTGGCAAAGTTGCACCATGGGAAGTCTGAAATAAAGGACATGATATAGATTGATGTTTTCACCTTGCATCGATTATATTTAATTGTCAGTCGTTGGAATCGTTACACCCCAAAAGGTGCAACACTGGGCGGTGAGAGGGGGGTAAAAACCCTGAAAAATCATGCTGGACATAGAAATTTAAAGAAAACCATGCAGGGTGGGCTCTGGGAGTGCTGGACCGCTGACTTGCTTTTACAAGATCCCATCTACTCTCAAACTCGAGAATCTGTCCTATGAGAGAACCACGGTTGCAGTAGATGCTTTTTTTAACCATTAGTATCATAAAGACTGATGGTTTCCCTCTTATTCTAAAATAACGACAACAACAACAAAAAAACACTTCACAAATGTTCTCTGGTGAGTCACTCGCCATCAAGGCAGCACACACAAAGAGGAGACGATCCGCGTGTGCGCCCGCTGGCAGCGGGGCGAGAGCTAATGCAGGATTTGATTGACCTGTTGACAGGAAACAAAAAAGACAAAAATAATCTGCCATACACTCAGAGGCTTTGAAAGAGATGAAATGGGTCTGTAGGCTTTTAGTGTCGGACGGGGAGCATTTGCACCATTGGATAATGGACGGATGGATAATTACACCTGCTCCTCCCTCGCCCGGAGAACAGCGCTGCCCTGTGTTCCCTCTGGCAGCAGGACCCCTAAGCCAGATTTGCCGCAGGATGCTCCCTGTATGGCCACAATTAGTGAGGATCTGCCATTTGCTTCCCATGTAATTAATTTGTAGAAGAAAATGGAAAACACCCATAACCAAGTTTAGTTGTTTTTTTTAATCTCTTCCTTTTTTTCATGAAGCAGATGACGCGGACCCTCATTAAAACAAACAAACAAACAAACAAACAAACAAACAAACAAAAATTGCTATTAAAAGTCCTTGCTGGGTTCTCCTTGCAGACAGCACCTTGAGGGTGAAAGACGTGATCAAGGAGTTTCACCCGGGCGGTCGTCTGGCCCAGCACAGCTTTGGGGAGGTGGGTGACGCAGCCGGCGGAAACAACAACAACAACAACAACAACAGCAGCAACAGCAACAACAACAACAACAACAGCAACCGCGCAAAGACACAATGACAATGACACACGCGGTAACAATTTGCTTTGCAGGTTTGTGAATGTTCGGAGGAAGTCTCCTGGAAATAATGGTTTAGTCTGGTGCTAACTGATGGGAAAAGAGGGATCTCTCATTCTAAACACCAATATGTGTTTAAAAGTTAATGATTAAACATGGGTTTTTAATGGATGTCACTTTTTTTTTATTAATTTTTTTTTTTTCATGTTCTCATGGCTCAACCCACGTCTCCGCGCAGTGTGTGGACGCGGTGGGCTTCTGCCTCTTCCTCAAGACCTACCTGGAGGTGGATGACTTTCCCGCAGATTTTTGTCAGCGCCTCTTCCGCTATTTCCAGCATGTGGATCAGGACGGCGCCACAAAGGGCTCCCAGCCCAAAGGAGGTGAACGATTTTTATGTGTGCGTGTGTGCGTGTGAGAGATATTTTACTCATAAGCGCCCCGAGCAGGAAGAGCTCCGCAACCCTGCTCATCTTTGAGTCTGGTGGGAAACCCCATCCACACAGCCTCCAAAGAGTTTCCCGCTGGACAAACACCCACCTGTGTGTGTATATTTAGTTTTATATCGCGTTGCTGCGTCACTGGAATGAGAGCGCACCGCTTCCAGCAACCCACCCGTGATAAATGAATTGCATCCATGCAGTTGTAACGCAGTTCCAAAAGGAGCTAAAAATATCATGCTCCGGCTACTGAAGTCAGGAGTTCACATATGAATCGAGCGTTTCCTGCCTCTTTCCTCCCCTCAGGTGGCGTCTTCCTCCGTGACGTGTCCTGCTACTTCTCGGTGCTGGAGGACGGGCAGCCTCGGGACAAGCTTGAGTGTTGGTGTCATCTACCTTCTAACGTTTTACGGCGCGTTTGTCGCAGCGCGGCCGCATTTTATGCGCGTTTTTATGGCAGACGAGTAACCAGGAGTGGTGACCCGTCGGGCCCCGGGAAGGAGAGGAAACAATGTGTTTCTGTGTTGTGTTTTCAGTTACTTTCAAGCTTTACGACAAAGACGGGAACGGACTCCTAGACAGCTCTGTAAGTTTTCCCCAATAAAACCAAAATTTCATAAACATACTCAGTTTCTGTTTACTGATATTGCAGCATGGACATAATCACAGCGACGCCTCCACACATGTCGTCAAGTATAGACTAAAACATTTCGCATCCACTGTCCTCATCCTGTTTTAAAAGCTTTATTTAGTCCTTACAGCACATTTATCCAATAGAGGAAAAAAAAATTGAAATGATTCCTTGAACAGTCCCTCTACCACCAAAGAAGCAGATGATGAAAAGATAATGCGGAGGAAGATTAATGTGTGTATTTTTTCTCCACCAGGAAGTGGATCGTATAATCACGCAGATGATGCGGGCAGCTGATTACCTGGGCTGGGATGTGACTGAACTCAGACCTGTATGAACCTGCTTTTTATGCCTCTTTAGAGAAAAAAAAAAAAAAAGAAGAAATGAAGCCCTTACGATGTTAATTCTGTCAGGCTGTCCCAGAAAGGGTTTGAATTTGTTGTATGTTTTTACGTCAATGCTCTGATTTTTGGAGAAGGCGAACGTGCTGCGGCGCCAGACCAAACGTATTCAGGAGGCGCTTTTGTGTCCGGGCAGGTGCTGAAGGACATGATGACGGCGATCGACGTGGATGACAGCGGCACCGTCACGCTGGAGGAATGGGTGAAGGGAGGCATGAACAATGTGCCTCTACTGGTTCTGCTTGGACTGAAGGTAAAAACAAAAAAAACAAAAAACACGAGCCACATTTGGCCGCGAACAAGATCCACTGGAAATGGAAGTATTTCTGGACTCATTTTTCTTTGACTTATCCACTTTTTAAATAGATGTTTCTCTTCCCTCCCCCACTCACAGATGACAGAGAGGGATGGGCAGCATATTTGGAGGATGAAGCATTTTAATAAGCCGACCTACTGCAGCGTTTGCCAGAGCATGCTGCTCGGCCTCGGCAAACAGGGACTCTGCTGCACCTGTAAGGGCTCATATCCGCCGCCAGGGGGCAGCCAAGCACCATATGTTGCGCCCCCTAATTTCATGAGACTCCAGCTTTTTCTAGTTCACTTGCTGCACTGGATTAGACAGCTGTGTCACAGCTGTTTACTATGAGTGGGAATATGCAAAATAAGTTATATAATTTGCATGCACTCCGATGAAAGAAAACAACGTCTTTGCCTTGTAATCTGTTTTCCCGTTGTTCTCCCCTCAGGTTGCAAATACACCGTCCACAGTCAGTGTGCCAACAGGAATCCCGAACCCTGCGCTCGCACCTTTGTCAAATCAAAGAAAGAGATTGGTGTAAGGAGCGCCGCTGCTCTCCATTTCTGCATTTTGCGTTTGGTTTCGTTTCTGCTTTTCAGACATACAGTAGACATAAAGAGGAGCTTTCGCAAGGACGTTTGTCATGTATGCACGCTCCGTTTTTTCTTCTTTTTTTTCCCTTTTTTTTGCCTTTTTGCTAGCCAGAAACCAAACAAAGCAAAAAACACATTAGCATCATGGAACATTGCAGCGCATTAGTCAGTAATAAGTGCAGCCCATCAGGTTTTCTTTTTTTTTTTTCCCTTTTTTTTTTTTTTTTGAGGGCAGATTACCGCCGGCTGCTACTTACATCTGCTAAATGTCCCAGTTTTGCACAAGCCCAGACAATGAGCTGTTCACTGTTTTTCGTCACTGTGCAATGTGATGAGCCGCCTAAATTTCCTTAGCTGCCTGTGGAGGTGTTGGTGCCAATGTGTTTTGGGGGATTTGATCTGATGATACACATCTGCCAAGTCAGTGGTCATCCAAAAAAAACAAAAAACAAAAAAAACAAGCCACAAACATCCTCAGTCGTTCTTGAGGAGGTTTTGGTCTGTGCCGATTCTTTTAAAATTAACGGCAGCATCACTTTCCCGTAGTCACTCGGGATCAGGTTGTCAGTGAACAGGTCACGCTGACCTTGGACAGTATCTTTAGACATGTCTAGACATTGTAATCAGAGAAATATTCAAAAGCGACATGAGGTAATCAAAAAATAATAAGTAGGAGAACAGTTGCGTTGCCGCCGCCCGTCCCGCCGATTTGATGAAATGCCGCATTTTATGAACGAGACGAGACCACGTGGCTGTTCCCCAACCTCTCTTTTCCCCCCTTTTCCTCCCCTCATGTCAGGTTGCGGCTCATGACTGGATCAAGGGTGACTGCAAGTCCACCAAGTGTAGCGTCTGCCATAAGAAGATCAAAACTTTAGCAGGGAGGCGTTGTGTGTGGTGCCAGGAGATGGTGAGAATCGGGGGGGGGGGGGGGGGTTGGGCCCCGGGGGGGCCCCGGA
>CAAKHG010049685.1:8292-41742 GCA_901007715.1 Dactylopterus volitans | reverse complement strand
CTCTCACACACAAGCACACACACACACACACACACACACATTAAAGCATATTAGCACACAAATCTGTGAATGATAACTGCGTGTGTGTGTGTGTGTGTGTGTGTGTGTGTGTGTGTGTGTGACTGCTCCGAGTAGTCAAGGTGCTGTATAGATGCGTCACGTTAGATTTTCCACATTTTTCTGACGGACGTTTGCCCTGAATTTACCATATTAGCTCATGCGGCCGGAAAGACAAAGCACAGGAATCGAAAAAAAGCTGAGAGACGAGGGAGGGAATCTTGATTTGAGGTGAATTTTCGAGAGCGAGAACCCTTTTTGTGCCATTAAACACCACACAGCATCCAGCCCCCGCTGAGATGGATCATAATAACCGTACCGGAGTGCATGTGCTGACATGTATACGAGTCGGATTCCATATTATGTATTTTCTGTCTGTTTGCTCTCCATGTTCATATTGTGCATAATATTGTCAATTTTTATCACAATTGTCAAACAGCCTGGGTATTGGCTTAACATTTCACCACTCGCGCTGCATTTCTTGCATTTTATCGCTTTTACAAATCGCCCCAGCGTATGCGAATGGATTATTAATTTTTTTTTTTCCGCAGCGTCGCCGCAGGTCCACATTCCCATAGAATTATGCTGTTTGTGAAACAGAAAATTGAGCCTTTGGGGAAATGGTTAAGCCTGACAGTTGTGATTTAAGGCCTGGGTGGGTCGCAGGCTTATGAGTGGAAAGACTGTTTAACGAGTATGGAGTCACAATTTGTTTAACACCCCGCTCCACCTGCCCCGATGCGGCGCAGCGAAGACCGCTGAGCTAATATCACGTTTCACACTACTGCTCCGAATGAGCATCAAAAATGTCCGCGCGTTTTCAGCTCCCCGTCTACATCTTGCACACAAGCGCTCGCGCGCTCGCCGTTGCCGATGGTTACGCTGCGGTACTCTGCTCTACGCACGCGGCCCGTCACACCGCCAGTTACCGGCCCGGGCGTGTGCGCCGCAGCGGTTCGGGAGCTTCCTGCCGTCTCGCGTGCGCGTGGATCATTTTCGAAAAACGTTGCCGCCTGCGCGCCGGACTGTTTGAAAACTGGCGGCTGAGCGTGAAGTCGAACGTTGCCGTGCGAACGGGGGGCGGCTGAAGCCGGCGCAGGCAGCTTGACCTCTGCCCCTCATGTGGCTCTTCTAAGCCCCTCTTTCCACTCATATATATATATATATATATATATATATATATATATATATATATATATATGTGCTGAGGGAGACAGGTGTTGCACTTTTTATACAATCTGACATGCCGCATTTTGCACTTGTGGATTGGAAAATAATTCACTTTGTGTTTTTTTTGCTTTAAATAAAAACCAGGTTCTAATGACAAAAAAATGGCATACAAGGTGTGAAAATTTTTGAAACAGATTGAATTTTTTTGCTATATATGGTGAGCCCACATTACCTGTGAATGAGAGGAGCCACCGACAGGACTGTGTCATCTGCCTTTATCATCATCATCATCATTATGAGCTTTTTTTAAGATGCTTTATCATCATCAGCAGCAGCAATTTTCCCACTGTGTCAAACATTTTACTTTTTTCAGTCGCTCTCGTTTCTCTTGGGGGAGTTCACCTCTAAAACAATTTGCTTACCTTTTGCTTCAGCGTTTTCTGGTTCCACACCCACTGAGATCAACCTGGTGACATCATCGCCGACTCCCACCAATCCCCGCTGTGCGCTCTTCCCTCTGCAGCTGTTGGTGTTTATACCATAAGCAGGACTCATTGGCTGTGTGAACCAAAACCTCTGGGCAACCATTTGGGGATGTTTGTGCGTATGCGCGTGTGCGTGTGTGTGTGTGTGTGTGAGAAAGAGTGAGAGAGAATTTCAGGGTGTGAATCAGGTTGTGGATCCAGGCGCTGTGTTTCGAGGCTGTCATGAATAAGTGATGACATGGTAATACAGGAGACTCCACTCTGGGACTCGGCAGTATTACAATGCAATAAAAGAAAATCAGGTCAGGCCCCTGTTGCCTCCATCATATTACACTGCGGGTAAGAGTGAGGGAGAGGGTGATGCTGATGGGAGAAAGGAAAGGAGAGGAGGGAGCACTCGACAAATGGAGAAATCCCAAGCAGACCAAGCCTGTCTTCACCTTTAGGTGAGACGCTACACTTCTGTTGGAGGCCTTTATGCTTAAAAATGCTGCTATTGGCTTCGGTTTTGGGGGATGTGCCACATGTTCAAAGGCAATTATTTTCAAGTTAGGATGCCCTTTTAAAATGCGAAGCAAGGAAAAGTGCTGGCATAGTCAATGGCAGTGGCAATAAATCCCACGTCTCGCCATATCTGCCGGTGCACCAATCAGCAACCCCAAGACCGTCCAGCTGCAGTCTGGCCCGAGTGCGAGCCCAAACCAGTCGGTGGAACCATGATGATGTTTGCTCATCGTCTTTAAATATTGAAAGGCACATTAACATCTCTCGCTGTTCTAAAAGTGGGTCTGCTATGCTCATTTACGGCTCTGAATTTCTATTCTGGGACTCATCTCGAGTCTGGTGCTCTCAAAGTGGGGTACAGAGAACCCCAGGCATCCTTGAAGGTCTTCCAGGAGGTCCTAAGCTACTTCCATTAGCGAAGAGTTGACCAAAAAACAAAACAAAAAACATCAATCAATATGAATTAATCAGTATTAATCGGTATGAAGTTTCGATCGGCGATTCTATATCAAGTAACTGAGTCTGTGGTTTACTGAGCCTCGGGGTCATGTAAAGGTCACTAGAAAATCTTTGCATGATTGACAGTTCAAAAACGCGTCCATCGCCCTTTTGATGCAGCCACTGATCTCATCCTGTGCACGAAACAGCCGCCAAGTGTGCAGAAGCCTGCTTGACGGGCAGCATTCCTGTATTCTTGAAGACGTGGCGTGACCGGAGAACGCGTCTGTACGGCGCAATACACGACCAGCTGGCGCCGGCCCGGCAGAGGCATGGAAGGAACGCTGAGAACTTTGTGGTAAAAGTCGGAGGCTAAATGTGGACAACGTGAGCTCACCCCCGGCTCGTCGCATTCAAACGCTTGATCTGTGGTTGCACGCTCATAGCTGGAGGTGCCCCGTCGGTGGCAGTTTCCAGATATGATGCTGTCGGGAACACCTCTCTCTGCCTCCCTTTCAAAATAAAAGACATTAGTCGTCAACGATACCAATAATTTAGCACTACGGTTGAGATCTGGGTTGGGATAGGCACAAAAAAAAAACCCTAAAAAAACCCCCCCTCTTGGTCAGGGTTAGGGAAACGTTGTGCCAAAACTTCTGTTGTCATGGTTACAATAATAACTGTTGGAACTGCTGGAAATGTGAAAAAAACAGGCTTTGCAGAGGTGCAAAGCCTGTTTTAATGGAAATATAGAGAGTCGTGTTTGCAGAAGGGAGTCGAAGTACAGTCTCTTCATACAATGTCCGGGATTTGTTCGGGCAATCCATCTCCCGCATTGACGCATGTATGAAAAATGTCTGTATTGAACCGTCTTTTGCGTCCAAAACTGACACATCGGAGAAACCTACTGACGAGAGGAGCCACTGACGAAGCCTCTGCGTGTGACGAGCTGGCAGCGAGGACGGGCTGTTTTTTTGTCGTCGGGGAGGGTTACACATTAATTTTCCACGTCTCTGGAAGTGCAAATGCGCAAACAGACGTGTTCGTGAAGTCCTTCAGGGTGAAGACGGTTGCTGAAAAATGAGGAGCTTGAGAGAAAAAAGAGAGAGAGAGCGGCGCTTCGAGATGAGCATGGGCTAAAAAAAAGGGAAAAAAAAGAACACTGCTTATGAAAGAACGCAAGCCCAATTAGATTAGGAAGGGAATGTAGGGATACATGGATAAAAAAGTTGAGAGGAAGGAGGTTGAGTGTGTGTGTGCGCGCGTGTGTGTAAGAAGGAGTGGCACCAACGGCCGTGCCCTGAGTGAATGAAAATCTCCTCGGAAAGGAGAGAAGAAAAAAAAAAGGAAGAGGGAGACATTGACAAAGGGAGGAGTAACTGTAGGGTATGAAAAGAAGTATGGGGCGAGAGAGAAGATGGAGGACGAGAGCGAGCAGGCGAGATGTTGGGAGGAGGAGACGGTGGATGAGGAGGCGATGGGATGGGAGGGGCCGGCGATCCGCGCTGACTGCAGATGTGGCAGGAACAGCGTCTGCGAGGCCACAATAACCCAGAGCAAGCTGAAGATCTTTGATAAGTCCTCCGAAAACCAACTTAGTAGTGAAAGTGATGCGAGCGGGCGTGCGTTTGAACCAACACATGCTGTGCCAGGAACGCCTAAGGAAACGTCTGTGCTTATAATTAATGATACTTCAGAGGATTGGAGACAGGGCAGGGGGGACTTGAATCAAACCTCACGCCGCCGCCAAACTTCTAAAGTGTTCCGAGGCTGCACACTCTAAATAATGAAGGACGGCTCGGTATCTCCGCGGATTCGTCGCCGTGCCCTCCTCTGCGGATTCAAGCACTACAAAGTTAAACCTTTCCCCATTTAGATCTCGTCACTCCTCGGAAAGTGTGTGCGCAGTCGCGGACGTGGTTGAGTGCAGAGGCAGAAATAATGATGAGTTGGGGGGGGAGTTGGGGAAGGAGACAATTTGCCCCCCCCCCACACCCCCACCTCTTTCTCCCCATAAGGCATCTTTCAAGATCCAACATGAATTTTAGTTAAAACATCAGTGGACTTTCCATCAGACCATCCAGGCAGCATAATGGGCGAAGATGAGGACCCCCGTCATCTTCTGCTAAAACAGCTGAACCGGAGCACCTGACTCTGCTACCTTTGGCCCCTCGAGCCCCACAACAGTCGGCGTCTCGGAATGACCATCACCCATCACACAAATGAGCTCTGGACCTGACACTGGACCTGACACTGGACCCGACACTGGACCCGACACTGGACTTGACACTGGACCTTTCACTGGACCTGACACTGGACCTTACAGTGAACTGCGTAAAGTTCTACCAGGACTCCTGTTACACACCTGCTGAAAGCATCTGATGTGTCTCCATGTGATTCCAAATGCGGAAGCCAAATGCTGGTTTTTTTTCCCCGAACAGAAGCAATGCACTTCCGGCGACTAGTCTGCAGTGATCGGAATAACGGCGTTACATATAATCGGCGTAACTCACGCCGTTACTTTTTGTCAGAAACGAGTAATTGAAACAGCTAGTGTTTCCATGGTTACAACGCCGTTACCGTTACTGACAATAAAAATGTGGCGCGTTACTGTAACTAAACTGTAACAAACCAGGCTCGGAGGAAGGTAGGGGGCGGGGCAACCGCATAAGTGGTGATGATTGGCTAAGGTAGAGTAAAATTTCATGGCAAGCTAACCGGAGGCCGAGTTGGGCGTTGGGTGTTGTTCACACCCACACACTCACACACACGGACACACACACAAAGCAATGGCGAGCCCAGATAATTCAAAGGTGACTCTTTTTAAACTGGAAGCACAGACATTCATTTTCCCCTCACTGAGATAAAAGGCAGAAAATATAAACGCGAAATATGTTTATCGCAAGGAACAAAGTGTTTCTCCATGTCGGTTTGTCTCACATCGTCCCACACCGACATTAAAATAGTGTCAATTAGTATACAATGTTCTCTGTTAATAATTTATTCTATTAAATTTTGATTTCATTAACTAAACATATTTAATATTCTGTTTTATCCTGAATAATTGATCACACAGTTGAATTTAAGGTTCCATTAAAAAAAAGGGGGTGGACAATCCAAATTCTTTGACATATTTGAACTTTTAAAATGTAACGCAGTCGTTACTTTCCTTGGTAGCTAGCTACTTTTATCATGCCCGTTTTTAAAGTATTGTGCCCAACACTGCCACTCTGCTGGAACAATTCCATATGATTCATGCAAGACAATAAAATCTGAATGCCATTTCGGTTCATTATTCTCACACAGCCATGCTTTTATTCCATGTTCCACGTGGCAGGGAGCACAAACGAATGAGTCTTCGAAAACCCCACAGTATGTTAATGCGATGTTTGACAGCACTCCTGAGCGGCTGAGCGATGCTAATGCTCATCCTTCTACTGGTAGGTGGAGGTGATGAAGTGGTGCCGCGTTTGTGGTTGATTACAGTTTGCTCTGTTAGTTTTTGCATCTCTCACTTAATATTCAATTGAGAGCAGAAAACACTCAGACACCTCCATTTCTTCCAAGACTGCACAGTCATCTAAATGGGATTTTAATTATGGGAAACTTAACTCAAGAGACTCAGACTCATTACCAGAGTTGCGGTGATTTGTTCACACAGGCAGAAGAGGAGTGTTGATATTTGGATGCAACTGGTGTGTGAATGACAACAGTCAGCACAAATCAGCACCCCAACAACGTAATAATTATAATAATAAAAGCAATAATACCCCACTGGAAAAACACACCTTATTTTATTTCAAATGTGTCCAATTTTAAAAAGTGCACTGCAAATATAATAACCAAGAATTGCTGGAAAACATAAATAATATGTAAACATCATACTTTTTAAGATCAGTTCTCATAAATAAGTTCAAACACCCCCTCCGTGGACCAACACCTTATGGTGGTGGAGGGATTTGAGTGTCCCAATGATCCCAAGAGCTACATTGTTGGGGGCAGCAGCCCCTGGTAGGGTCTCCCATGGCAAATGGGTCTTGGGTGAAGGAGTCAGACAAAGAATGGTCCACAAAGACGCATATGGGAAGAAAAAGATCAATGGTCCAGTGTGTTCTGTCCGGAGGGGTATTACCGGGGCCCCAACCTGGAGCCAGGCCTGAGGAAGGGGCCTGTCAGTGAGCGCCTGATGGCCTGGCCTTCGCCCATGGGGTCCGGTCAAGGCAGAGACATGGGTCTGTCCTCCAGCAGGCCCACCACCACCTGCAGGAGGAACCATTTGGGTCTGGTGTAATTTGGATCGGACGGCAGGCCACTGCTGCCCTCAAAAACCCGGACCCGGGTAATAATCCCATGACCTGCGTGCTCATTGCGGTAATACACATACAGTCGTCTAAACCAGGGGATCTTATACTGGGATCCAGGAACCTCAACAGGCCCTTAAGGACCAGCTTCTCAGGGACCTCTGCAAAAAACAAACAAACAAACAAACAAACAAAAACAAGTATAAGCAGAAGAAGACGAAGTGGGAAATTCCAAATACACTAAAACGGCTGTAAAATATCACACCCCAAAAGTGACATTTCACTGTAATTCCTGACATGCATTTATCACGACCTTTATTATTGTGCCAAAGTAAGCTTAAATTTACCATTCTAACAGTGCAGTGAAATAACACTAAATGCACATTTTAATATGCTGACGTTTTTGCATATTTTAAGTATAATAGGGAGGGTATTTCTCAGGGGTATTTCTGTATGCTTTTACATCACTAAACCATTTCTCATAGACCGTGTTAAACCTATAAAACGCCCTGCTCGCCCATACTGCGTGACGTGGGTTTAGTGGGTAAGATCCTACAGGGAAGTGTGTAACACTTTATGGACTAGAAGTGAGCTTTAGATTTCAGTCCCTCAGTCAGTGCGACTGCACGTCAGACGCACAACTGTTGTGGGTCCAGATGTTGACAATCACGGTACTGAGATCAGCCATAATTCTTTTTCAGCTCACGCCTCTATTGTTTCCTTGTGTCATAATGAGTCGTTTATTTTTGTTTCATTTCCGTTCAAATCCTAAAATGTTGCCAGCATCCTTTAATACCACAGCAGAGGCCAAACTACGTTGTATTGCTTTAAAAAGGAAGCATGCGACATAATTACTTTGCAATTAAATGTTAAACAATTATTCTACTCCAACGTAAGCCAGTAAAGAGACATTTTATTTTCTACCCGCTATGAGACCAACAATAGAAAATTCACTCCAACTGAGATTCCCCTGTGAACCTCGTTTCGTTGGGGAGAAATCAGTAAGATAAAAAGAAATATCAAGAGAACATGATCAATTGCGAGTAGCTTTATTATATTAAACTATTTTAGTCCCCACACCAGCCAGCATCCACCTGCAGACTTAAACTTTAGTCCCAGTCGGGGGTCTGGACAAATCCCAGGACCACCTTATGTAGCTGTGTGTGAAAGTAGCTTGCTCTTCTCCCTCAGACCCTGTTTTTTTTTTTCCATTCTTCACACAGCTGCCTCTCTTACTTAATGCGTGCTTGGCTGAGTGCATCCCCATGAAAGCCTTTGAGGAGAAACGCCACAAGAGTATTTTCTTTCTGTGTAAAAAAAAAAAAAAAAAAGAAAAAAAAAAGAAGAAAAAAAGAAGAAAAATAAATAAATAATGCGATAAGAGTGAAAAAGAAACAGCTCTTTGAGAGATACAATCAGGACAAGGCTGCGACGGCGGGCTTTTCATCAGACCTTCCACTGTGTTCATAATAGGTGGTTATTGAATTTAAATCCAGTATCAAATAAACGTATTGAATAAGAATCCCTTCAAAGCCCGAATCAAATCTTTTGCTGGACCTTCAAATAATCCCATGACCTGCGCGGTCATGGCGGTAATACACATACAGTAGTCTAAATCAGGGGATCTTATATGGGGATCTAGGGACCTCAACAGGCCCTTAAAGACCAGCTTCTCAGGGACCTCTGCAAAAAACAAACAAATAAACAAACAAAAACAAGTAAAATTTCATTTCACAATGTATTTGTAAGCTTTCAAGACAAAGACTTTCATAAACATTTAAACAAGACAGCTAAAACCGCATCACTGATCTGACCTTTTAACTATATCATTTTAATAAATAGATTAAAATGAATAAAGCTTTCATGTCATGGAGGAATTGATTTTGCCCCTGGTTTTATGAGATGTTTGCTAATAAAAGTGATTTTCTTGTAATGTCTTTTAAAAAAAAAAAAAACATTTTTTCTGGCCAAGTTTGATTAATTTACTCGTGGCCTCACACAATGTTTTTGAAAGAAAAGGTGACCAGCAAATTGCTAAAGAATTAGTTAGAGGGGAAGACTCACCAGACAACATCCATGTTTGCTGATGACATACTGTATGTAGAGAAGACATTTTTAATGGAATGTGTTAAATGTATCAAGTGCAGAAAAATGTCATCACTTCATCATTTCACCCTATTAGACATGTTTCTAAAATGATGTCATAATCAGCGTATGACTTTGGCCCAAATTTGCAGAAAACATTGTTGTAACCACCCACAAGTATTTTAGTGTTTCAATTTGCCCTTTTTGATTTAACCAAGTGTCCTTAAATATAGTTTCAAATCAAAATCAAAGCAAAATCAAAGCAAAAGGCTCGAAAAGTGAAGCGGTTGAAAATTGAGGGGATCATGATGTTAATTGGTGGGGGATGAGCTCCCGCCTCTTTGACCATCATGCATCAGGATCGGGTTCGGACTCACTCAGCGAAGGTTCGCCACCACCAAACCGACGTGAAGCATCAGCAGGCGCGAACCCATATTTTAAAAACTTTAAAAACAAACACTGTGCTACAATTAGCACACTGGTTTTCAATGTACATACTTTGTGTGTCAAACTTTAATGTTTACAGCGATGTGGATGTCGGGGGGCCCGTGCTTGTGTTCATAAAGTGAAACAGAGGGGTGTTGGTGCATGCTGTGCAGCTCACTGCATGGACTTGATTCGAGCATTTGAACCCACCAAAGCTCAGATTAGCTGTTGAGGAACATCGCCAAGAGTGTGTGTGTGTGTGTGTGTGTGTGTGTGATGCGGTTTTGTCAGGTGTCACATGGCAGCGCGACGCTACAGCCTTCCTGCAAGTTCAGCCAGTGCTTTAGATTTAATACGCTTTGGAGAAACGAACAAACGAAAACGGAACAACCGCTTCAATGGCGGCAGAGGAATTCTTGTCTGTAGCGGTTCCTGCAACGGATAAAAACGAGACGGGCACTCCGAAGAGCGCCGACCTTCACCAAGGTCAGTGGAAAAGCTATGTTTAATTCAGCGGGTTCCTGCTTGGCCCACGCGCCACGTCTCCATCAAGTTCCATGAAACTTTCCGCAGCACTGCATACAAACAAATATATAAACAAAACATTACAAAAAAAAAAAAAACAAACAAAAAAATAAAATCCCCATCCTTGCTGATGTTAATCAAAGCATCCCTCCACCCTGTTCGCAGGTTCATGTCCCCTCGCTGTGCCGTCTTTACGAACCGATCCGCAGTGGGGAGGAGAATAATGTAGAATGCCAGCTCGAGGAAAACAATGTTCTTAAAAGATGCTGGCGGGCTGTTCCGATGGCTTAGACTTAATGGTATGAAAAGAGAGGGCACAGTAATTGCTTTTCAATTATCCACCATGTAGCTCTGCAGAGCGACTTCATTCAGTGGTCTTTTATTAGACGACCTATCAGAGCTAGAGTCTGTTACTGGGCCTAATCTACAACCAATATGGGACCATCACGGCTCATCCGCAGCCCCTCTCTTCTCCTGCGTGCCTCCTTCCATCTCTCACCCCCCCCCCCCCCACCCCCCACCCATCCATCCTTTTCGTCTCCCCCTTTGAGCTGTCATATATCCAATTTCATGCTATAATGCTTTGACAGGCAATTAGTTGAGGATTTGACCAATTACGAGGATAAAGATGGGGTTAAATCTCTGTGTGCTGAGGTGTTTCATCCCGGCATAAGCCGAAATGTCAAGTCACACTGCTGTAACCTTTGTCTTTGGAATGATAAAAGCGAAATTGGATTAATTGACCGGCTGCGCGCCGCATACACCGAGCTCTCCCGCGTCGCCGCTCCTCTGTCGGACATATGTTCGTCCTGATGTCACCAACGCGAATAAGGCAGATCCGATCATCAGATGACTTCATCCCAGAGGACAGCGATTGGGACGTGGCAGCTGGCTCCTTAAGTGCGCCGCCCTCCCTCCGCGGTGCCACCATTGTTCCTCTTCGCTGATGAGTGCGCGTATGTGTGTGTGTGTGTGAGGAACACTGTTGCTCGGGTACACCTACATCAATGTTGACCCTGGATGACAATCTGTCACTCTCGGGGAAACATTGCGGCGGTGCAGCGAGGGAGGACATTAGAAGCGATCCAGAGTGCAGCAGCTTTATTTGATAAGAGACTCTGCAGTCGACCTCGCCAATAAGAATAAATGGCAGGAAATCAGCCCTCCATATAGCCTCCTAACAGAGAGCCCTGCTTGAAAGACATAAACAAAACCCAAATGTGAAGTTATTTCTTATTTAATCCATGTCACCACTCTTCTTATGTATTTCCAAAAAAAAAAAATAGAACTTCTTTGAAGTGTTATTAATGTAAATGTTGATAAATAAGTATGACAGCACAGGGATTTTAGCAAGTCGGTGGAGATTGAGTGGAAATACTTTGCACATGCCCTCGGGTGGCTTTAAAAAAATAAAATAAAAAAATCTGGCGTAGGATGTGTGGTGGCGAATATCTGGGTCTGGACGGTTCCCAGCGAAGGAGTTCTCCTCCTGAGCTGGTGAGTCAGCCTCAGCCTGCTCGAAAAGAAGTTCTCTAAAATTACGTTTCCCCACTCATTGTTTCTGCACCTGCGTTGCGTCATTTTGTCCGCCGTTGGCTTCACTTAAGTCAGCCTCGCTTACATTTGGCTTTGACCCAGAATGAGGATGCATAAATCGTGCACACTGACCCCCTAAAGAGGGTCTGCAGCTTATTGAAGGCTAACTTGGAGCTAAAGCACATGAGAAATCTGGGAGCGACTGCACTTAAACATGCTAGCTTGTCAAATTCCGCACACGTGCGCACGTTAACTGAGTCAGAAATTCATGTAACACCTGAATTAACATTTTTTGTTTCGTAGCCCAACAAACACGGAAATTTACAGCCACAGCGACGGCATTTTCTCTCAAGGAACTGACACTGGATATCTTCTCTTTTTGGGCGCATCCTCTATGTGAGAACCCCAGTAGATCAGCAGTTTCTCACTTAAATCACCTTTCCCGTCCGTTCTGATGCTCAGTTTGAACTCCAGCAGATCGTCTTGACCAAGTCCACATGGCTGCATGCACTGAGTTGCTGCCATGTGACTGGCTGATTAGATATTTGTATGAGGAAGCCGTTGGATCGTCACTCATCTGCGTTAACCATTCCACAAATGTTCTTATCACGGTCAATTTAATGTATAAAACCCTAATTTCCTCTACGTCCTCTTCCAGGTCGGTGGAGAGGAAGGAACTTCCTCATCATATTTGTGTTTATCAGCAATTTGGTCATGGTTTTCTGTAAGTACCTGACGTGAGCTCTGTACACGCGACATGCATTGCACGTCTGTGAGAGGGATCCCTCCTCTGTGGCTCCTCCTGAGGTTTCTTCTCCTTTTTCCTTGTTAAAGTTTTCCTCTTTAGTTGTGTTTTTCCTCACCCGAATCGAGGGTGTAAGGACGGAGGATGTTGCTCACTGAACAGATTGCAAAGCCCCACTGAGGCAACATTATATGCGAATCTGGCCTATATGAATTGGCTTAAACAGTTGTACCTAATAAAGTGGTCCGCGAGTGTATCGTTTAACAGAATGCATTTTAATTTGTGAGTCCACTATCCAATGTTTCTGGTCAGTTGTGATTCTCATTGCAAACAAACTGCTCCGGGGAGTCTGAAAGGATGCGTGTGTGTTTTGCAGCCGCTCTGTTCACATGAAGATGTTGCAATCTTTGAGGCAGAGGGAGGGAGGTGGGCGGCTCCTGGGACTGGTATTAATACACCATAAAGTTAGAGGGGATGTGAAAATTCAGCTGACGGCGCCACCCGAAGGGAACCTGTGGATACTTTTGGGGCCAGATAGAAGTATGACTGCTCGGAGGAACACCACGACTCCTTGGAACCACTGCACACCAACGGAGCACCGAGAGAAGCGGAGCAAAAGTTGGCTGAAACATCAAAACAGCCAGCGGAAGGGCACAATTATTGAGAGGAAGAAATGGGTTCATTTGCCTGTTCCAAGTGAGACAGAGGAGGATACAAAAAACAAATATAAAAAAAGCATAAAAACTGTAAAAATCAAAAGATATGAGCCCATTCTCAAAAGTTGTTGAGGATATAAAACGAAGCCTCGCACACGAAGCACTTACCAACCGCAGGGATGACATCAGTCAACGGAGTTTTTTTTTATTTATTTTAAAGCCGTTTCCTGAGTAGTTTGCTTCTTCTGTGGAGACACAACCGTGAGTCACTCGTTCCTTTCTGTGCTCCCTTCGATAAATCATCTGTTAGTGTTCTCACTCCTCGGAATAAGAGTCATCTGGAGGCCAGATTGAAGAGCACACACTGTTACTCCGACGCTCTCTTCCCTCTCTTTAAACACTGTCTTGTCTTGTCAGCTCCGGACTCCTTCACGCTAATTTGCGACAGTTGTGTTTGAGCAGAGGCGGTTATTTCCCCTGAACACACACACTTGGACTGACAGCGGTATTTGTTAGACTGACAACGGCATTAAGCCGCCGTATGCTGGCGGTCTTTACGGAAACTGGTTGCAGCAGTATGCGCGTGTGTGTGCGTGCGTTCGCTTCGAGGCGCGACTCAACTAGACAGATGCTTGCATGTTCACACTCGCGCGCGCACACACACACACACACACACACAACCATGCTCGTGTAAGCTGTATAGGGCCTCCCCTGCTGGGCTTGACACCAGAGGAGCGACAAGATGCTACTGTGGCAAGCATCTTAGCAACAGTAACGGTGTTAATCTTAGTGGGGGGGGTCACAGCTTGGACACACACACACACACACACACACATCAACGCTGTTGTCCATTAACACTTTCCCCTCTCCGCACTTTGCCGTTGTAATAACTAGGGTCCGGGGCGGTGAGGCGGTGTTTAATTCCGCATATGTCTGCTAATGTATGTGTGATTATTTTTCCCTCAAAGCGCCGCAGCCCTCGGAGAAGCCGTGTTGTCCTCGTACATAATAAATATTACAGACCCAAAGTGTGAGCGGCATCTGCATGAATAGCTGATATGCAAATCTGCGCTTGTACCGACCGCAGTTTGCCACGAGCCATGTTGATGAATATGCTGTGTGGGCTGCGGCAATGGGGCTTATTTATATAATTTCAGATGAGCGCAGGGGCACTGTGAACCTTTTAAGAGCGTGGAAATGTATAGTAAACACGCGCAACCTTTTAAATGTGCAGTGTGTTTGGTAAGTTGACATAACATTTTTCTTGATCTAGCAAAGAGGAACCGTTCCAGGAGCAGACATAAGCGGAATTTTTTTTTCTCCCCCGGCCCCCCCCGGATAAACAGCAAAGGTAGGTCTTGATGAATGTAAAAGGGCGCCGCAACCACTCAATTATAGTTATCTGCAGGCATCAGGGAAACATTTCAGCACTTTCCCAAGCAAACGCGGCTCAAAAGGCATCTCTGCGGTTCGCCATACCGGCCTCGTTCCTGTGTCTCCTGGCCAGCCTCCATTACCAGCATCTCTCTTGCTCCGCAGAGATGTAACCGCATCAGAATATTCATACTGTTTTTTTTTTTTTTTAAGATTGAAGCCTTGTTTTGGAGTTTTGGCTGCTGCCACCTTAATCTTTTGCAGTTGCTTGCTGTGGTTAGCAACTGGTCAGTCGTAAGGTAGCCACACCCCAAAGCGCAGCCTCCTTTACCGTCTATTTTACTCTAAAACAGGGGCCATAACTTACAAGACGAACATCATGCCGCACTGAAGCAGACATGACTATTGATTTAGAGATGTGAGATTAACCCGTGTTGGCCGTTCCACACTGGCTTCACTTTTCAGAGGCCGGAGGACCCGCCCGCCGTTTTTCGCAGCCTACGCAGGCAACACAGAGGCGGTTCTTCAGTTCGGTGTATCGACTAAAGCTCACATGTGATCACAGGCAAGGTTATCCCAAGCCTTTGCTCAGCAGACTGCGGCAACGGCAGCCAGCAACATGGCCGCCTACATGAACCTCGCTGTTAAACCTGTGACTCACATTTTAATGCATTTGTTCATAGTGCTTGATATGACAACTTTAGATTTCTGAGAAATCCAAACCCTGACCCTACCCTAGCCATTACCTGAAGTAGAAAGCATCTCTTCCGTTCGCACACACTCAAGTGGTTGATGCAGTGTCTGCCTCCATCACCCTTCTCTGTTTCTATAAATAATTCCATTTCGTGAATACTTTAATCCTCAGATTCCTTCAAAAACTCAAAATGATGACCATGATAATGGTGTACGGTAATGTCAGTGGGATACTTTGCAGGCGTCTCGAAAAAGACCCAACTGCAGCCATGTAAAATCCATGTTGACGCGACCACCTCGTCCACACTTTTTATAGATGTAGTTAGCATATATACATATATGTAGATGGAAATATGGCTGCTTGTTCTTTAATTTTCAGTAGGGTCGACGATACCCCGATGAGCAAATATCCCTGGCATAACATTACTGAAATGTGAGATACTGCTGAACCAACCTGGAGCATACAATCTAAAACTACAGATACACACCCTACATCCTAGAGATATACGGCAACCATTACATATTTACATCGTTCCTATTGCTTTTGAGTTGGCAAGTGTGTAATGCATTTGGTTTCAAACATTACATTTTGTGTAGCTTTCGTTTTGTTTTCACGCTGAGAAACGAGTCCACTGTTTTTGTTGATGACATCGATATGACTGCCTGAAGCACAAACGTATTCCTGTAATGTGCCGATGCAGATGCGGCTCGCAGCGCCGGACACAACTCTAATTCCGCTGAAACCTCAGCGGCGATGCAAAGGTCGCACAAGGGGAAAGAGGCTAAATGCATTGTTGTTAGTGGGGATACACAACCAGAGATGCACAGGTTCAGTAATGACCAGTGACATGAGCCTCTGGTCTCCTTTGAATGAAGCAGTGGCTGAAATGGGAGAGAGAGGCCGAGGTCTCTGAGAGACAGAGAGAGAAAGTGTTTGACTTTGTGAAGCTTCACGGTCGCAACATAATGGGGGCTCGCCCGGGATCCTGTGAACTTCGCATGAAGACTACAACTCATTTTTGCGGGTGAGTGAAGGTCTGATGTATGTATGTATTCACTGATTGAGCAGCTCTCTGTAGTCAGAGTGCTTCAGCGGGGTGGCAGTGCTTCTGTCCTTCCATCGGAGCACTTGTTTGGCTTTGTTGATTTTTAGTTTGTTGTGTTTGGTGGTAACCCCGGGTGGGGCTACGCATTAGAGTTTAGGCAGCAGAGCACATCCCTCGTTCACTGCCGACTCACGAGTTTAGCGTTTAAAGTGGCCTTGACCCTGGTAAACCCCCAAAGACTAGGTAGGCTAGGTTTTTTTTTTTTTTTTTTTAAATCACTTAGAAAGGGAGTTGCTGAATAAGTTGACATCCATTAATCAATATTTCTAGGGTTTGAGAGCAGTTTGATTTTTTTTTTTTGATCGGTGCCATTCTCAATGGTACTTTGGCTACACCAGCTGCCCACGAGCCTGGAGCTCGTTGGAGACAAATTGCGACTGAGGGCAATTGGTGCTGATTGGTTATGTCGTCCAAGGTTTGCAGCTCTGCAGCCGCGTGTTACACTGACCACACGGTGACCATGTGGCGTTGTAGTCGCGGTCCACTTTTGGTTTGGACACGAGTGTTGCCGTTATGTATTTAATTGCAGATAAAATTGTGTGTCTGTGACCTTACTGCTTGGAGTTGGCCTGGATCACTCCGTGCGTGATTGGTCACAGGTGTGTGTGCTACTTTGAACGTGCATCAACCTGTTGGCTGTGTGAGCCTTTTTTTTTTGTTGTGGTGACAACAGTTCACCGTTATTTGGGATTATTTGTTGCTACTTTTGGTTAACGTGTGGTGAATAAGTGGAAGACAATGCGATGAGATGAAGTAACTTTGATAGTCCTTTTGGGTCCTCGCTGTGCTCTGGCTGTGTTGTGCTTATTTAACTGTTGTGTGTTCAGGGTAGCAAGTCTGTGATCCCCATGTGCTGGAAGAGTTTGGCATGTCCTCGGAGGATTTTAAAGTGTTCAGTTTTGCCGTCTGGTGCAGGCACGGTAATCGTACTTTTCCCGTTTGCTGTAGTGCTGAAGATAAGCATGTGGAGGGCTGTTGATTTTTACATTTTTGGAGGATCCCTTTTAAGGGGGAGGTGTTACGTTCCTCTGCCTTTAAGGGGGGAGGTGTTACGTTCCTCTGCCTTTTAAGGGGGGAGGTGTTACGTTCCTCTGCCTTGCAGTGGCAGTGTGAGAGTGGGAGGGCTTAATTATCTTGATTGTTCACACCTGAGCAGGAGTGGATAAAGGTGGGCCTGAGAGGGCTGGCATGAGAACTCACCATATGCTTGCTGTTCCGCTCTCGAGATGTAGCTTCCTGCTCTTTTTAGCTTGACATATAATTTCTTATTGAAACAAACGCTATTTTCGCAGAACTCTGTTGTCAGTCTGCTTTTTATGCTGTGGCTCACGTGGTAACAAATGCCCAAACTCCAATTCTAATAGACATCGATCCAGATATACTGATAGTGGCAGAAGAGACAGCTACAAGTGATGCAGCTTTTTGAGCCTTTTCAAACTAGAAAAGGCTGTTTCCCCCTTCCGCCCCCCCATCAAATGTGAGCGTAGAGCAGGTTCTCTCTCCGCCAACAAATCAGTGGAACAGAACGTGACAGCAACCTGCAATCACCACTTGTGTCAGTATAGGTCACTGTTGCTGGGCAAAATTACCATACTTAAGCTTCAAAACTGTACAGTTGTACAGTTTTCCAGTTCTGAAATCATTTACGTGGTCAACAACAAATTTATTTGGTCCACTCTGCAGGACTCTGTTTGACTCTCTTTTGTTTTACATTTTGATATGGATACACGGACTCGAAAGAGAAAAAAAAAACAAAACCCATTTGGATTCCCCAAGCTTTCTTTCATTTGAACTCTCACTCAAATTGTCCAGGCAGGTGTGATGGAGCTCAAGTTGTATGCTGAGGAAAGTTTGAAATCATTTTACTGTTGAACTGAGAATCTGGATCAATAACCTTCCTGTGCGATGTTTATACAAGGCAAATTAACAACTGCTAGATGTACTGTACGTGTCAGGAGACTTAGATAATGAATAAAGCTACCACTGTGTCATGCATCTAATTATGCCTCAATGAAACCTTCGTCTTATTTCTCCTGCTGTGTCATAACTACAAGTATCATCACCTGCATAGAAGTGGCACCACATCCTGGGAGTTGTGATAAAGAAACAGATCAAAGCTGAAGTTCTATAGCTTCAGTGTTTCTGGTGCTTGACTATTATTGGCTGATCTGCATTTTAAAGCTGCTGCAAAAATTCTCTTGACTACACAAAACAAGTGTCAGATTTTGTTGTGTAGGTGCAGATGAGGGCTGGACAAAGATTATACAGGATAGACAATAAAAGGAGAGGAAACGTGCTGAAATTAATGAGAGAAATCCTAGAGGCAAGATAAATGATGTCCGTAATGGGACATAAATGGGAATTGTCCGTGCAACCTTAACGGCAGCAACAACCTGAGAAAATGCTGCAGCGATATCCCGGCTCGTGGGACGCGCAATTAAAACTCATCTGCACAGACACAACTGTACCAGCAAAGGGGAGCGCTGGCATCATTGAACGCCACTTCAACAACTGCACGACTAATGGCGCTATCCAGATAAATGTTAATCATCTGCCCGACTTTAAAGCGTTTCCACCGGGACTGCGTGTCATTGCTGCTGTATGTTGCTTGGTAACCATTCGGTTTAATGTCACTGAAGTGCTTAATTGTTTTTTGTGGGAGAATCATTTGTCGCAAATAAACTGAGCAGTCAATACAACTGACAGCAGCGTATAATATTTGCATCGTGTGCAGGGGGGCATGGAAGGAGCCCCCAAAGCCAGGAACCAATTCGGCGGACCCTATGGGCATGGTGCCCCTTCCTCCCCCCAGCCAGAAACCACTTATGTTCTATGAACTGATGCTGATCCTTGGCAACGGGCCTGCCAGACGCCAGGGACACCTGAGCCCCTTCCCAACAGTCACGCCTGATGGGGTGGGACAACGGCGACTCACCTCGCGGCCACAGATTTCCATCCTGCCCGAGGAACGGAAACAAACAAGGGGCAATTAGGATGGGGGGGGGTCCACACCCTTGGACGAGGGGTCCACACCCGGAGCACGTGTGCCTGTGTTGTGTTGGCATGACTTTATGAGATGATGTGTGCATTTGTAGTGAAGTGTGGGTGGTTTGCTAAGGTGCATTTAAAATTTGGGACACTCAACATGCCCCACCCCCCAAACCCTCAATGTCTTGTGAGCAAATAAAACCAGGGGGGAGCGGCAATCTCTCCAGCGGGGTGGGGACAGAGAGTGATGTTACAGTGGAACAGCACCCAGGACAGGAAGGGAGACTGGGTCACCTGTGGAGGGGCGAAGAAAGTCCCTGGGTGCCAGCTTCCCGACTGGCACCCGTGTGGGTCCCAGTCATCCCCACCCCTCAAGGCGGGAGAAGGATCAGGCCTACTTAGCCCAGGGGGCACGCCAAACCACCCTGAGGTATCGCCAGAACATGCAGCCCACGCCACCGCGCCCCTACCCATTTATCATTAATTTCAATTATTTCTTTGACAGTTAGTCATCAACTGAAATGACATAATCGTGACAGCATCAACTCACTGCACCCATGCTCCTGTTTGTTCCATAAAGTCCACAATTCAAGGTGCGCTTTATGGCTGGGAGTTAAAGTAATTTAGTAACTACATGCACGTCAGCGTAGGCATAAGTGATAAAATGACATCAATGTATAGATGACGCACTTCATGAATAGCAATAGTACACAATGTATTAATAGAATGTTCAACAGTTAAAGCTCTCTGTTGTGCAAGCAGGAGTGGCAGAGGATATGAATATTCCTGCAAAGACCAAGGAGAGGGAGAGCCATCCTCCTTTATGTGGTTCTTGACATCAGCCCATAAGTTGTTTAGGGGTTCCTCCACGGGACGTTAACATTAGATTGTGCTACCTGAATGATGGGGAACAGGTAATGCAGTTTAGGAAGGATGTGGTCGATGGACTGGACCGAATAGATAAATCAGGGCTTCCAAGAAAAGTGAAGTTGTGGTGTTTATAGTTGGGATAATTCCCCAGGCTGATGTGGCCACTGTCAGCGTGTGAGGTTCAGATATCTTCTGTTGAGCAAATGGAAAGGGTAGTTAGTTCCTACATTAGGAAGTGTTTAGGTGCTCCAGCTGCCAGTATCGAGCTTAATAGAGGAGTTAAAGTGTACAAAGGTCAGGACGGAGATGTTGTTAGCCGGGAGTAAAGATGCGATAGTTAGGAAGGTGGTTCCAAATCCAACCAAGGGGAGGAAATGGAATGGCAGTTCAGGAGGCAGAGGTGGCTCTCAGGCATGCAGAGATAGTGGGGAATGTTCAGACAGGCCACGGAGGCCTGGGGCTCAGCTCAGGCAAAGCGGTGTGGAATAGAGCAGATCCCGAAGATAAAAGAAAGCGGGTAGTGGAGCAAGTTCGTTGACAGGAGATGGCAAGGAGTGCAAAAGCAGTGTCACAAGCTAAGCAGGGCCAGTGGCTGAACTGGGAAGGTGTAGAGAAAAGGAAGCTTAGTTGGAGGGAGCTGTGGAGGATGGAGGAGAGTAGAATCAGATTCTTGGTAGGGGCCACATACGATGTGCTACCACCCCCCCAAGAACCTAAATCTTTGGGGGAATGAAGATCCATCATGTCCCCTATTCTCAGGCACTTGCAGTGTTAAGGCGTATTTTTGTCAGGCTGTAAAGTTAGTTTGGAACAAGGCCACTGCAATTGGTGACATGGTATTAAAAAAAGCATAGCTGCAGGTATTGAAGGCATACGAAGACAGGCAAACTCAGGAGTGTAAGGCCTGTGCAAGGAGTGTAATGATTCAGTTTGTCCATGAGGGGGAGAAATATACAAGTGATAAGGAAATAAAGAGGCAAGGCAGTTAGAAGGTGCTTGTGACTGGGAAATGCAGGTAGATTTAGGTGGATAGCTTGTTGTCCCCCTGGAAATAGTCTGTACCAATCTAGGGCCTGACTGAGTGTTGTGGTCCAGGAGCAAAAGGATAGTTTATGTCATAGAACTCAGAGTTCCCCGGGAAAGCTCAGTGGAGGAAGCCTATGAAAGGAAAAAGCTTAGATATGCAGAGTTAGGTGCAGAAGCTGAGCAGAGAGGATGGAGAGGTGAGGATCCGTTCAGTGGAAGTGGGCTGTAGGGGGTTCGTAGCTCGATCAGCCATCTCACTACTGAGAGACTTGGGTGGGAGAGTGTGAGGAAGACAGCGAAGGAGATGTCAGATGAGGCAGCTCGGTCCAGTCAGTTGGTTTGGGTTAGGAGAAGCAATAGCAGTTTGGGTTATATTGGGTTTTGGGAGTAGGGGGAGGTCAGAGGTGATGGCAAGTCCGGCATGGGGGAGGTGTGTCTAAGGAAGTGTATATAAGAGGTGGTTGTGGCCTGCTGGAGTCTTTTCTAACCATTCGGCCTTCTTGAGGTGAGTTGAGTAGCATGTGCTAGGAGTTTGGTGTGCAGTGGTGAGGAGCGGTGATACGTGGCATTAGGGGGGCGACTCTAGGATGCCAAAGATGACTGTCTAGCTTCTTGAAGGTGTCGTGGGACCAACACTGATGAAGGGAGGTTCCCACCACATGACCCCAGAGACATGCTAGCTATCACTGCTCCCTGGTCTGCTAAGATAGGCTGTGCGTGAGCTCTCTTCACTGAGTCCAGATCCTCTATCAGCAGCGCAAGATTCTTGTGTTTGCTATAAACTTTGCTAGACTCTAGAAGGGCTAGTTGAGACACTGACACGCTCAGGTGTAATTCTGGCGAGCCTGGGCAGAGTTGCCATGAAATCAAGTCAAATCCAGCTGCTGCACGCCGACACACGACAGCAGCGGTTGACACTCTGCAGTTGTTGCATAGTTAAAAATCCAGACATATAGCAAACTAATCTTTTTTTCATCCTGTTAAACCATGAAGATGAAACAAGGATCTAAAAAGCATGTTGTGAAATTGTGGCCATCAAGCGGCCATTTGAAGAACTGCATTTTTTTTTTTTTGGCGCTTATGTTTTCGCTTCCCTAGTCAGACCCCAGAAATTATTATTGATAAGCCAGCCAGCTAACAATTGTACATTTACAGAAATGTTGATTTATTCGTCCTCATTCAGTTGGATTGAATTATATTGCATTCTTGTGGATATTACTGATAAGAATCTTCCTAAATCTCATTGTTGTGCAAAAAAAAAAAAAATGCATGTTTTCCTCATCAATGTATGATGTCTTTTGTTTCTTGATGGCGGTGTGAGCTTGTGGTTTTGCCACCTCAGACCACAAACACTGCCCCGCATCTGTGGTAAAAGGTGGCCTGAGCAAGTTTTAACATAAACACAATTTCATGCAGAAATGAACACTTAAATTGCACTGGGCAGCCTAATCAGCATAATCAAAGCCCCAGCTATGCCTCTCCGACCACCTCGGCGCAAACATGTTCTGCCAGGAAATTACCAAACAGGCGAAGACATAAAAAATGGACGTGGGCATCCTAGTGGGGCTCTGTAAGATTTTCTGGTTCCTGAGCTGATTGTTGCAGCTGCAGGCTCACACATCACACTTTCTAATGGGAAATTCTAATGAGGTGCAGGTATTTAGAATACATCAACCCCAGAATGCTGCGCAATCAGTCATTGGATTGGGCACAGTAATGAATAAAAGACATGGGTTTTTACACTGCTAACATTAAATCATGGGAATCAGCCCCCAAACAACTTTTTAATAGCACACTTCTTTTCTATGAATATTAATTATTCACAGATATCTATGCATAGCTGAGTGTGAATATTTCTTTTTCAGCAACATCTGATCTGCTTTCAGGGAGCTCATTTAAATGACTGCTTTTATTCCGGAGACGTTTTTCCCCGCAGTAGTAAATTTTCTGTCCTGCCTCACGGCGTACGAGCCTGTTTAACAGCACCTCTGAATATTCCAAGCGATATCCATTTCCTGCTGGCGTGAGGTTTTCCGATGATGACCCTCAGAACACGTGCGCCACCCCGACCTTCGGTAAAACAACGGGAAGTGCTTCCTCGTAATTTTCAAATGCAGTTTGACAACGTGCTCCTGAGGAAACCACGCAAAAGGAGGGCGGGGGGCCTTGAGAATTTTTATGCATTCTGACAAAACCGCGGCGGCTGCTCTCGGCGAGCATGCAGCGAGAAATAATTTAGCTTCCCTTTCATTGCTCATAGCTCAGTCACCAGCTCCATCAAAAGTCCATCAAATATCCTGCTGATAGATGTTCACGTCAATCTGAAGCCATAATCCAGCACTGCAGTCTGGGGAAATTGCCTTCTTGTTCTCTTCTGAGAAATACCTGTGATGGCAGCAGTGGGACAAAGGAAAACATCATTTGCCTGTGAACTGGATGCTGCTAACTTTGATTTTTTTTTTTCTTTC
This sequence comes from Dactylopterus volitans, assembly GCA_901007715.1. NCBI lineage: Eukaryota > Metazoa > Chordata > Actinopteri > Syngnathiformes > Dactylopteridae > Dactylopterus > Dactylopterus volitans. The sequence continues at coordinate 18,289 of CAAKHG010049685.1, read as the reverse complement.
TTTTTTTTAAATCTTGCACTTGCATTAACGCACGAGGGAATGGCAGAATTGTATCAAGAAAGATAAACATGTTTAGAATTGAAGCATTTTCAAACCCACTGTTAACACAAGTATTCTAAACTGACAACTGGATTTATTGGCTGAGATGTCCAGATTTCCTTGCAGTTCTAATTTATCTCACAACCTGTAAATGACACAATGTGAAATGCTTAGTAAACATGCAAACCTGCCGTATTAAAGGACATCCTGCAGCAGTTTTAAATCCCTTACAAACTCATCCCTGTGCCTGCAAAATAACACATTTATAACATCTTTTCTTGAAAATCCTCCATGGGCAAAAAGTGGTCGACATCTGTTTACTCATTTCGTATTCAGGTTTTTTTTTTTTGTTAATCTCGCCCCGCCCCTGTGCCCCGCTCGCTGCCACTCTCTTGCAAAGCAACACTCCTCCTTGCGCCTTGGTAGCTCCATCGCCTAGCTTGCGTCTCCTCCTGGCCTCATGTATGATTCAGAAAGTGACACCCAGTCAATAGTCATGTTTGACAGCCGAGGTGTTGCTAGCGTATTTCGCGCATGATATGTCTTGCAGCATGTAACACAAAACATCATATGAACATGTTGCCATGGTCCCAGACTTGCTTTGCACTGGAGGAGGACTTCAAAATTGGGAGTTTCTAGCTTTAAAAACAGAAGACCCTGATTCAGGACTGACTCACCTTAGGCTGGATGCAGACGCTAAGTGCTAGAGCACATACTTTATGGGCAAAATAAGGCCCTCGGGCCAAAACTGTCCTCTTGACTGCCTCTGTCCTGTCTGCAAAGTCCTCAAAGAAGAGCATAATGAGCCAATTCAGCATTTGTGTTGGCTGTTTGCCCATGCAGCTGAATCTGTACAATGAAATAAAAAGATTTGAGTGGTCAGAATAATCTCCGACGGTGAGCCCTTTATTTCATTTCTCAGCGAGGATGGCTCCATTTCTCAGCAGTTGCAGGTAGGTGTGGAAATGTCCGGAAACAACATAGTTGAATTCAGAATTAGTTCCTGAATCAAAGCAGATTTTTTTTTTTTTGTTTCAATGTGATATTCGGCTCAAATTTTGTCTGCATCACTGAACACAACTTTGAATTGGAGGCAAGTACAACCCCCCCCAAGCCAAACATTGTTTTTGTGAAGATTTGTACCTCCCAAATCAATGCATCGCCATGGAGCCTACTTTTTCCGTGTTGTTTCACATTTTGCTCATTGCCACATTTCTACAACTAGCGGTGACCATATTCGGACCAGAGGGGTGGGAGCTTTTGAGGAGCATTCAAGGTAGGCACTTGATAATCACAAGGCAATCCAGCTCTAAAGCATGCTCTGCTATAAATGAGCCCATGATTTTTTTTTTCTTTTTCAAAAATGAACAGCATACCGTCTTGGAAGACCACAAACTAGCTGTTTAAATCAACGAAGCTGACCTACAGTCAAGAGTGTACCTGAAGCTGTCCACTAATGGCGCATGGCTGCAGCTGCTGCTGCTTTGCCAATGAGCTGCTGATGCTACACCTGCTGTGAAACCACAATGTGAGAAACGTTATTGGGACCTGCGAGTGAAGTGGTAAAACAGTGGAACAACCAAGTGCCGCGAGCAGCCTGGAATGGCAGTGGCACACTGGGACCAGCACTGACCCGTCTCTCAAAACCAGAACACATGTAGCTACAAGAAGATTGTCGTTCCACTAGCCGCTTTTCATTCAGTGCTCTTTCATTTGAGAAGAAAATTGATTCGATTTTAGAAGCGCCAACATCCACCAAGGCAGCACAATTTCCCCCCCATAGTGCATATTGGACATAGTCACAGTGGACACCAAGCAGGGTTCCCTGCATAAGGGGGGGCACCACAGATGAACATGGTAAAAATAAACACCTGCCTGTTAGATATAACCAAATTATGTCTCATGTCAAAAAAAAAACGGACAGTAGAACCAGCGTATGGATTTAATATTTTGATGTTGGTGCATTTTGAGCATCCATGTCATCAGTAGTAGCTAAACGCAGCAGCCCCACAACTATCCCTCAAAAAAATGAATGGATCCCGATCTTTCCGAAAGTGTAACCCAAGTTGTTTTCTTACCTTACTCCAAAAGAATTCATCCAAATCATTCATAATTTTTTTGAGTAATCCTGCTAAAAACAAGAATACCGGGTGAAAACATAACCTCACTGGCAGTGGTAATAAGGGATTTGCTCGTCTCTGAGCTTAATCCAGGTGAAGTTACTCCTTAAGATTCGACAACTCTGTGTAACTTTGAGTGATCGCGTCTGATTAGATCTCATTTCCCTGCCTTACATGTCATTTAAGTTATAGAGTTCTACTTGTCAATGCCGAATGTGGGGCTGCTGTGACCAGCAGGTGGCAGCAGCGCCTTTCCCCCGCCCGCCAGAGATTGTAAAACAAAATTTAGACAAAGGGAGAGAGCTCATATGGAATATTTCATGTAGTTCATGCATTGTATCATTTCACGACACACAGGTTGGAAAGAACCTAGAAGAACAGGAAGCTTGCTGATTGGTGATACAGGAACGGAAGCTCCCACCATCTCTTGTCAGATGGATTTTTGAACTCCGGGAAGCAGAATGTCTGTGCATTTGATTTCAGATTTCTGTCATTTCTCTCAAATCCACTACTGACCACAACATCGGAGAGCCAGGGATGCTGTCAGAGCACAGTTGTAGAGACAGCACTATATCACGAATATAAGATGGGTATATTCCCTAGCTCCATATATCTATCTCCGACAGTTTCGTGATATCATGTGATAACAACAACAGAAGAATGAGCACGCATTTCCACTGACAAAAGTGGGCCGTCCTTAAAATGTGCCAGGACCCCCTTTTCCGTACACACCGCGAAACGAATGTCGCCACATGTGGCCGGGACTACCTCTCGATGTGGTCTGGGGGATCCCAACGTATGGTCAGATCATGTAGGAGGCATGTTAATGCAGGCCTGAACAGGGTCGTCCGCGCTGCACCATCCACTAATGTCAGCCCGTGTGGGTGGATAACAGAATTACTTACAGCTGCCTCTAATTATACAGAGAGCATTGTTGTCAGTTTGGTAGAAATGCCATTTTGATGAATAATTCATACAAGCTTGGAATTTGGTGAAGAGTTCCTTTGATTAAAATAGAGCCCCTTTCTCATTGTCACTAATGAAAGTAGATAGCTTTTTATTTGTATTTGTGTGTGTGTGTGTGTGTGTGTGTGTGTGTGTGTGTGAGATGGCGAAAGAGGCAGAAAATTTGAATTGTGTTTTTTAATTAAAGCTTTATGCTGTTGACTTTCAGGGATTCGCCGCTTTCACGGATGATTACATACCTAAAATGCTTGCGCTTGATTTATAATTTCATTTGTAGAACACAGATGTAGGTTTGACTCGCTCCCTTTTTTTTTTTTTTTTTCCTGAACAGTTTCTAGATAAATACAAGCGGCATCAAAACTTAATAAGCCTGCACACTTATGTGACTGCAGATTTTTTTTCCCCCCCTGTCTTTCATCAGTGGTTTAATTTTTAATTTTTTTTTTGTGATTGTTGCGCATGTTTACTTTAAAAAATGCGATGGAATATGCGGGATATTTATGCAGTTTTATGTGGTTTATGTTAAAATTGCGGAAACTTGCAAAAACTGGTTTAATGAATAAGTGATCCCCCCCCACACCCTGTTCTCACTGGACTGCTACCTTAATGTCATTAAGAGTCATTTCTAATGACTTCCAATGATAAGCAAGCATACTGCATCACAGAAAGTGCTGGGAATATTGAAGTTCTCATCCTGTTTTTATTTCAGACCTCCAATTAACACATAGCTCAAACTTACTTGCTGAGTCAAGCAAGTTCCACTGTCATGTAAGAGTGCGAGAGATTGATCAGGGCGCCGTCTGCAGTGATGCCGGCGTTAAACCGGTCCGTTGTGGGGAAGAGGGGAACTGAGCCGAAAAGGCAAAGCTTTCACTGTCCCGGGCAATCTTCGTTCTGACCTTCACCTATGTTAATGAGCTCTGGGCAGTGACCGAGAGAACGAGATCGCGTATACAAGCGGCAGAAATGGGTTTCCTTCGCAGGGTGGCCGGGCGCAGCCTTGGGGATGGGGCGAGGAGTTCGGGCATTCGCGAGGGACTCAAAGTAGAGCCGCTACTCCTCCGCCTCGAGGAGTCAGCTGAGGTGGTTCGGGCATCCGCCTGGACGTCTCCCTTGGGAGATGTTCTGGGAATGTCCCACTGGGAGGACGCCCCAGGGTCGACCTAGGACACGCTGGAGGGATTATGTCTCTCTCGGCCGGCCTGGGAATGCCTCGGTGCTCACCCAGAGGAACTGGTGGAAGTAGTGGGGGAGAGGAATGTCTGGGTTTCTCTGCTGAGACCGTTTCCCCCCGCGACCTGGACCCGGATAAGCGGATGAAGACGAGACGAGGCAATTCAACTGCATTAAAAGACCAAAAAATAGAGACATATAAGGGGGAAAAAATCATAAATGGATTTAAACACCAATGGATAATATTAAAGGAGATAAATTTTGAAAAGTGTAAACAGGTTATACGAACACAAGGTAGAACCGGCGAGTCGAAAGTCCGTGTGAAACAGTGCAATGAGTAACGATGACATCGGAAAGCATCTGAAAATAGCTGCGTCTTCAGCCCAGATTTGAAATTAGCTACTCCTGGAGCACTATTAAACTCCTGGGTTTTTTGGGTTGAATTCAGGAGAAGAGCTAAAAAGAAAAAAAGAATTAAGTGGAGTAGACACAGCAGACAAGGGGCAGTGTAATATTCTTTTCTTATAGAATATTCCTAAAGTTATGGAAGATCCCTTTGTAGTGTTGCACTTTGGCCGGCGTGTGGAGAGAGTTTGGTGACAAAACACTGTTTAATAGTGAAGTTGTTGAATATTCTTTTGTGAATAAAAAAAAAGAAAAAAGTTGCGATTATATTATTCTCACAAACTAAGCGCTGAAAGTTACGATTTGTCTTTTAAACCTTTTGCTTATGGGTTTGCCTGAACTTTACCTAAGTCCTCTACTTTCGTTGTGGCCTTTGGCCTTTTACTGCAACGAGTGCTTAATCGAGTAATTTTTGTCTTTCTATCACCTTAACTCGGCCTGACCATTCTTCTCTTACCTCTGGCATCAACGAGACATTTTCTCCCAGAGGAAATCTTCTCCTTTTTTTGGACAACCATGCCACGTTCAAAGTCACTTAAATCACCTTTCCTCACCATTCCGACGCTCGACCTGAACTCCGGCAGATCGTCTTGACCCTGTCGTCATGCCTTAAGTGGATGGAGTTGCTGTCACATGCTTTGGCTCATGAGATCTTCCCGTGAACGAGCGGTTGAGCGGGTTCAGCTGATGAAGTGGCCAGAAGCCACAATTATACTGAGAGCTTTTTGAAACCCTCTTTCTCTCGGATCTCCTGCGCAGGCATGGGTTAAGTCTAAGGGGATTGTTGCTAGCTTGTGAGACAGGTGAAGTCAAAAGATCATTTTCTCATGAAAATACATCCTGCGAGGAGCCAACGCTTGGCCTGGACAGCAATGGCGGTTCATTAGGAGATACCGTAGATCCTGGATGCTGCTATGGTCCCAGTTAAATGTGGCCTCATTCAAGAAGAGCAAATAATGGCACCAAGGGCTTTTCCTCGGTGTTTTCGCTCATCTCCCATCTGTTTTGAAGTTAACGCGCGGTGAAAGGCAGTTGATCTGTGCAATCACCCGCCGAGCATTTTTTGACATTACACAGAACCCAGATGGTTCTGCGTAGCAAACCATCTGGCGTGCAGAACCGAGGTCGTCCCGGGGAGGCTGCGAGAGGAGAGATGTCACCGTGACTCACCTGGAGGCGGGCCAGGCGTGCTTCGACCCTGCTCCAGAGCCCGGCCTCGGCTCGGTGACGTTTACGTGTTGACGCAAAACGCGAGTGGGCGCGGCGCGGTCTGACTCGGCGCCGTCTCGCGGGTCCAGTTTAAACAGGCATCCCCGAAATCTATTAATGATCCAATTTAGGATTTCTGGCCGAAAGCCTGGTATAAGCAGTCCGACACAACGAAATCTTTACGCTGGCAAACAGTTTTTGCAAGCTGTTTCATCCAAGTACTGTAGCTTTCAAAGGTGTCACATCGTCTTGCAAATAAAGCCGACAGTAACCACTTTTAATTGTTACCTGCAATCAAACGACTCATGGGATGAACATCGCTGAAAGCTGGCGCCATTTGAAGGGTGTTTTGTAATTTGAATTGATTGCAGAAGTGATGGTCAGCAAATCTAAATATGCCGCCGGAGGGCATCTTCGTCAGGGTTCGGTAAACATTTCACAAACATCAACTTTCAATGTCACTTTGTTTCATAAACACACACACACACACGGATGATTTTAGCTGACACCGATCGTTTGAAATGCAGCAGTGATCCTGCTCGTGTTGTAATACTTGAGAGGTGTGTCAAACAGCTTCGTCTTACTTTGAAATTTTCTTTCGGGCCAACCAGTGCTGATTACACTCGGCTTTCACATTGCAACCTAACTTTATCTCCATTTACAGGGTTATAGCATGTTGCTTAATGGCCTGCTAGCTTGCATAACATGGACCACTGTAATCAAACCTGCTCTCCCATTTCTCTGTGTATACTTGTTTTAGTTTAACCGGGATGAAGTCCACAAGCTCCTTGTGCTCATTGAGTCAACATGGGTGATTGTTGAGGGGTTTAAACAACCCTCCAAGCAATTTGTTGCCTGGGATGAATTAATCTAATGAATTGGCCTGAGTCAATTAGGTTCGAAGGCTGCAATTCTTTGTCTTTCTTATTTGGTATGGTGTGCTAAGTGCACACCTTGTCAGGCGATACTATTAAACCCCCGTCGTCAGGGGAGAGGCAGGGAATAAATAAAAGTTAGAGCCCCCTCTCCGCCCACTGTTTGTCTCAAGCCCCACTACCACTGTTTAATATTGTTCTGTGGGGTTTGTCGGGATGTGAGAGAGGAGCTGTTGTGCTGATGTTATTGTGATTGATGGTAATATGCGATGCGCCCTGGTGATGACTAAGGGATGATACCAGTTAGTGGCAATATTGCCGCAGTCAGACAGGCAGAGTGATGGCCGATAACGCCCAATTTGTCAACACACACACACACACACACGCGTATTCTGAGACTTTTAAGCAAATGAGCACCATTGAATTGTACATGATGTATCTGGGGCGGATAGTTCTCGCTGCTCCGACACGTACATCCGTCTATTTCAATTCGCTTTAATGACCCTTAAGTATTTTCTCAGACAAGGATCACAAGAGTAGAAGGAGCCGGGACCTTGGCAGCACTATTACCAGCCTTAAAACACAGCTCCACTGGAGAATGAGGTCACGGCGGCAGATTAGCGGTGCCACCTCCTTCCTTCATCCAATTCATCTCAGCGCGAGTAGGTTTAGCGCAACCAGACACAAAGGAAACTGGAGTGTTTCATGCAAATCGGTGTTCCGAGTCAATAAGTGGGTTAAGTGGCCCGTGCAACCCCTTTCACACTGTGTGTTCGTGCCACGACATATGGAGGGGATTATGCGGAGGATCAGAGTGTAGGAAGATCTGTGAAATGTTTCTTGTGAGCTGGAAAAACTGCACGACAGCCCAGACCCCTCAATCGCGGCGTGAGCACGGCCTACATCTCCTGCTGCACGATGCGCAGAGCGTGCGGGCAATTTCGGAAAGGCTACACTTGCATTCCTTTCAGGGCACAGCATCTTCACATAGATGGAAAGATGAGGACAGTTGTACAAAATAGGCATATGCGTAGCTTGTCGCAGGGGAAGTATGCCAATACGATAGATGTGTCAAAAATAGCCGTGGAGTTTAAAGGTCAAAGCTGAAGCACGCAACACCTCAACAACCAAGACAAATCAGGCAGTCTGGCGGCAATGATTTAAAAGTGACTGATGGCAATGGTCAATTACTGCTGCAGCTAACACTTATTTTTAGAACCTATTAATCAGCAATAATTAGCTCAGGAATGTTGTAAGATGTGTTGAGTCTATTAAACGCCACCATTCCCACGAAGCCCATTGTCCTCAATTTGCTGGTTTTGCCTGACTAAAATGCCATATATGATGGGGAATGATGACCTTTAGAGCTGGCCAGAATGCTCTCCTGGCTAGATCCATACTTAATGCAAAGACATGAGACTGTTATTGATCTGCCTATCTCACCTTCAGAAAGAAAGCTAATAAATCTTAATTCCCAAAGCTCTTTTGCTTGATGGGAAATCCATATGGTTACTGCTTTTACTAACTATGCCCACATTTATGCAAAAATATTGCAGGCATGTATCACTTCCTGTGTGTCAGAGGATTTTCTCTTTTTCTCGGGTGGCCACGAAAAAGCTTTACACCTTTTTTAATTGCAAGTAAAAGTAGTATGCAGGAGTAGACAGCTTAAAAAACCGAGAGAAACATTTTTGATTTTCACAGAGCACATTTCTTTAAATTATGGCGATAAAAAGGGATTAATGTCAAAGGCATGAAACTTAAATCAAATCCCTTAATCAAATGAGCTCTAGGGTATTTTTTAAATCTGTTTTAAACCAAGACGGATATTGTGTTCCTTTACAACTGTCTCTCCATGTGACCATATTTTGTGTGTGGGGATTTTGTCAGATGATGTCTGGATTATAAAATCAAACTTTTAGCAGCTTGGAAATGGCTTCATAGTGACTGCTGGTTAAAAACACATGACTGTGTTTCAGTCACTGCTACAGACCCACAAAACATTAAAATATGAACAAAATTTATTGAGAATTACACTGCATTAAAAAGCAAAATACATGATTAGAGTGTCGGAGAGGGCTGACACCAAAGGGCTGAAACCATCTGTCACCTGGCAGAACGCAAATATGACAAAGTGATGTCAGAAATATGTTAAATAATGCATGGCACTGTCTGGTGACAATTAGCAGTTTTTTCAGGAAGCCATTAACTACTCCCCAATGAAAGTGGGTGGCAGCGATTTTGTCAGTGCAGAATGTTTGGAGTTCTTCTGCCCCCTTGTGGCCAAAAATACATTACGACTTTGAAACCTGGGAAGTCCAAACTACAGCAACGTTTCTTACATCACATCATGCAATAGAAGGGATGAAATTTATGGCGCTTTTTCCATTGGAAAAAGTACTTGGCACCAGGTGCCACTTTTTAGTACCTGCTCTCCCTGAGGTTCCAAAAAAAAGGCAGACCATGAGACCAGATAGATACCGAAAGGTGATGTGAAAACACTGCAAACTACTGATTGGTCAAAGAGAATCACACTATCATCAATGGCACGCACAGAATACCCTTAACAGTGCAAAACCCGTTTCCGCCACTTTTGAACAACCGAACAGTCCCACTGCTGTGAAAAACAGCCACATACCAAGAATCAAGAACATTCCGTTGATTTTGTCGATTGTGTGTATCTTCTTCTTCTTGCTCTTTGTGCCACTCTGTGCACTTCTGTGTCGCCTTGAAGATGACACAGCAGTCGGTATGACCACTTACACTGAGGCGGTACCAGAACAGTGCCAGATAAACAAAGGCGAGTTGAGTAGAGTGGGTACCATGTGGTGGAAAAGCGCCAATAGTACTTAGATGCTAAGATCTAGTAGAAAGTATGCCTACAGTCTTCACCCCACTGGGATAGATTTAGTTATTAATCAGGACTTTTGGAGCCACTATTGCATTTAAAGAACAATACTGATCCTGAATTAAGATGCATTTCTACAATGGCTGTCATCGCCATGAAATGGTGATTGAGGGTAATTGACCTGGGATCATTTACAGTTGTACCCAGATGGGGGTATGTAGTGCTATGGGCAAAGGCAAGTGTTCCTTCGAGGTCCAAGAAATACACATGCCGATCAAACACCTGAGCTGACCTCCCAGACGAGGGAGGGTGTGTGTGTGCGTGTGTGCGTGTTTGTGCGTTGTTTTTCGGTACAGAATGCA
>CAAKHG010049684.1:41109-61080 GCA_901007715.1 Dactylopterus volitans | reverse complement strand
GCTAAAATGTCCGATGCTTCTCTTGAAAGAAGGAAAGGAGGAATGGGTCTGGAGGTAAAAAAAAAAAACAAAAAACACTAAACTGAGTTTTTAATAAAGTGGAAGAACCTGCCGTCATTAAAGCCAGAATAAATAACCACATTTTGGACACATTAGTAGGAGGCTAAGGAGTCCAGTCAAGTTGTCAGCAGCACTTCTGCCTGGGGACGACTCCTCATGTCCAAGCCAAGTCATCCAAGGGGAGGGAAATCATGGAGATTGAGGATGCAGAATTTATTTTTCTAATGGAATGGAGATTACGGCGGCTTTGGGTCTCGCCCCAGATTGCCTCCAGCGACCTCTGCTGGAGGCCGCAGATCACGGCTGAAGCCGCCGAGGCCACGAAGCACGTTTGAGATGTGGTCCACATCGGCTTTGGCAAGATTACGGGCAGCGCGCAGGAGGCTGCGAGCGTTAAAGAGGGAGCGGTCGCCATTCTTCTTTTCACTTCGGTGCTGCCGGTTGTGACGTCATACAAGTATAGCCAGAATGACGAGAAGCCGTGCCTTCGTTTTTCTCTGTAAACAGAAGTTGAGCCAGCAGCCCATCAACAAACCAATGACTGTCAGTTATGGGGAGACGCAGCCTACCTACTGATGCCAGGACTTGGGTACATCATGCAAAGCTCTGATGTTCTTGAACTTTTTTTGTGTCCTCATGCCCTCACCTCCTATTCATTTAAATATTAGTTCGGCCTTTTTAGCATGAAACTTCATTTCACTGGTGCCGAGTGGTAAGACCTATTCCTCGTGTCCATGACTTTGTCTGCTTTGGATGACAATCATCAACAGGCAAAGCACCTGCTAAGTGTCGTCTTGAACAGTTCACCAGCGCTTCTAGATCGTAATGCTGTTTTCTACGCGGCTGGGAAGGAGGAAAAGGTACTGCAGCTCCAGCCCTTCATTCTGACTCAGGATGTGGCGTTCGATCTCCTTCAGCTCCTTTCTAAAGTTGTCTATCAGCTCTCGAGCCCGTCCCTCGGTGAAGTACTCCTCCGTGTATTGGCCCAAAGGAATCTGCAGTAGAAGACAGGAAGTTGCTGAAGAAGAGCAAACTAATGCAATACGCTGAAACGTGACTTACAAGATTCTCTCAGGGCAGGTCGCGGCACAGAGGAAATATGAGGGTTGTTGAAGTAGCACATAGGGTACCTCTCTGAGTAATAAATTGTATGCAAGTTATTCGAATTCGTTTGATAGGAGTAATGTGTAACTGTAATTAATTACTAACTTTCAATGACTTCCACCAACACTGATACAGAGTACAGCGGGGGGCCAAGCACACAGCCCTGTGGCACACCAGTGCTGATGATCAGTACGGATGAGGTGCTGCTGCTGAGTCACACCGCGCGCGGCGCCCCGTGTACAAACACATTTACGTGACAAACGTCGCGTATGCCCTTTTCCACGCACATGACGGCACGTGTAAAACTCAAAATGATGCGAGAACGTGCGGAGAATCACGCAAACTCTTCAGCTGCAGTGAGAACGTGTGGGCGTCGCGTTATTTGTCATTTGACAATGCCAAACTGCAACGTGCTGAAACTCACAGTTGACAAGTAATCTGAAATATCCTTCATTTATATGGCATGCAGACGTTGACACACTTCAGGGATGCGCAGTTGCCGAGGCGCCCGGGAAGAGTGTCAAATAATTTTGGCTAAATAATATTGTAAAAAATACACTTGTTCCTTAGACCGTTATAGGTCATTTTCTGGTGAATGTTACATGTTGTGCTACAGTGTGCAGTGCTAGTGCAGTATTATCTCACTGGCTATACTGTGTGCATGTGTGTGTGCGCGTGCGTTCGTGCGTGCGTGCGTGCATGTGAGTGTGTGTGTGTGCGTGTGCGTGCATGCATGCATGTGAGTCTGTGTGTGTGCGTGTATGTGTTGGTTTCTCACCAACAGTGACACCAAAATTTCACAGTGCATTCCCTTCATCCTCTCCTTCAGGACTTCACTTTCTGACCATCTCCTCCTCTACTTTAATACTTATGCGTGTAGTGCAGCTGTCAGTGGAGGATCTTGTTGCACTTTGTTCAATAACAACTGAAATGGAAAAACCTGCTCATGACAACTAAATCTCGATGCCCCGCCTTCTATGCATGTCAAAAGCATCTGCCCTACCCAACCCGTTTAAGACGTCTGCACACATAAGATGAAAATAAGTTATATATGAATTTTGCCTTCAATGTGCGAGTGATGCCATCATATTAAAATATGGTATTTGACATCATTCATCATGCAGCCGTACCACCCAGAGAACACCCAATCTGGTCTGATCTGAAGCTAGGCAAGGTTGGGCTTGGTTAGTACTTGGATGGGAGACCGCCGGGGAATAGCAGGTGCCGTAGCCCTCCAGAAGGCCCACCACCCGCAGGGGTCACCATATGTGACTGGGACGGCAGGCCAGTACTGCCCCCGCGACCTCCAGCCCCGGACAAGCAGAAGGTGACAAGACGAGATATCATGTGTAATATTTAACTATATAATCCAATCAAAGATGGACTTACTGCATCCGGTTGTCGGCGACCTAGATGCCATGTGATCGCCATCTGCACACAGGACTGACTGACATCAGGAAGTGTGGCCATAATCATCTCCATGGTAATGGCGTCCTTGTCCGTCGGTGGGGGTTGTCTCATGGTGCACGGGCAGTTTGGCACCCAGGCGCACCAGTCAAACTAAAGGCAAGCCAGTAAGAGAACGGGTTTGGCAATGACTCTGTGGCATCAGCAGACGAGGGCGCCGCGTCAGGGGAAGTGTCAACATCACTGCATGTGGGCCTGCGAGTGTTAGCACCTGTCCGTTGTTGGTGGCAGCATGCTGGACTGTACTGGTGAAAACGGCAACCGCCAGTAGCGTGGAGAGCTCCTCCCTGGTGCCGAGCTTACCGGACAGACCTGAAGCGCACCAACCAAGTGGGAGATGCACGTGGAAGCAATAAAGAGCTCATAAATAGAGATGTTTTTTTTTTTAAGTCGCAAATTTCAACTCGCAGCTTCCCTAAAAGCGCAAACATCAGTTAACACACAAGCTGTTACTGGGTGCACTTTAAAGGTGTCCGGGCATTCTCGAATCATCGAGTGTTTATGCTAACACATCCTGACTGCGGCTGCATATTGAATACGGAGCATCAGAGTGGGGTCATCTGTAACAGCTTGTATCCATAAAGAAGGCGAACGTAAGTTTCCCCCTTGTGAACACACTTGCTGCTGTGTTGAGTGTCGACGGTGAAACTGACCAAAGGTGGGCAGCTCCGCGAAGCCCTCCTGTGTTATGTCTGCAATCCAGGCTTGGAGCTCCGGGTCCTGCTGCACATCAGAGTCAGACTGGTAGAACACGTTGACAATACCTGAGACAAAACTGAAAGAAGAGTGACAGGTCCAGTTATTACTCATAATCAGAGGTACAGATATATCTGATCCTTAGAGGCGCGCTTGAAATTCACTCCCTCAAGTTTCTCATTGGTCATCCAGGTCATGGTGCATGGAAGTGCTATACAAACCTGCTCAGCCTCCGCGTGACTACAGCCTATTTCCGATAAAGTGGGACGTTTCTACCAGGATTTCTGTGTCGTGGGCTCACCAGCATCTCCCGCAGTGTTCCATCAAAATAGCAAAAGCAGAGAGTGCGGGGCCCTGGTCTTTGCTGGAACTGTTTTATGGACGACACTTTGGTCACAATCAACAACAAAAAAAAAAGCAGAAGCCTCCGCAGGCCAAATCAACCCAGACGAATGTGTCAGTGGAAGAAGCCATTTTTTTTCCCGATGTGCATTGAAGTTGACAGAAGCTTTAATGTCATCCTCACACCCAGATCAATGTTTACTCTGTGATTCTCACCATCCTCTGGAGTGGGGACGGCGGGTGGGGATCATGATTTTTTTTGGTGTGGTGATATTGTACTGACACATGGACGCCAAGCATCGATCTTTAATTATTATGCATGAGTGGTTTTTTGGCACAGCGTTGGTCAGTCCGTCTGCTTGACAATCACAATCAATATGCCCTGCTTAAACCTTTCTCTGGTTATATTGAACCATGACATGGTGACGTATGAGCCAACAAATGTCCTGGTGATATCTGAACGGCGGAGATGGTTGGTGAGGGATAATCAACGCCTGTCGGTGCATTACACGGTTTTAAGGCGCAACCTGGAGGCGAAAAAAACCACCCGACGTGAACGCCCATTGTCCTGCTTAGACCGTGGTCGTCTGCTAACAAAATAAAACAAAAAATTGGAAACATTTCGCAAATGTTTACATACAAAAATGAAAGGTTATGAACCAAAAGCTTACTGCTGTTCATGACCAGGAATAATTCTAGTCCCCTTCACAACAAAGCAGTCGTGTCCATCAAAGGAGGTCTTAAACCGGCATCATCAGTCGCTTCTCCTCCAGTGATGACCTGCCATTGCTCCACTATTGGGAATGTTCCACTGAAACGGTTCACAAATTATAGCAATGTCTCAATGTTCTATGTATCTATGCTAGTCTTTCTTTTCCAGGAACTACAAATGTATCCTGAGGGCTGCTGGGATCCGTCACATGGCTCCACATGTTCCATGTCATTTTAGTTGGTTGTAGTGAGTGTGTGTGCGTCCGTGCATGTGTGTGTGTGTGTGTGTGTTACCTACCTGTGTATGGCCTCCCACAGCATCAGACTATGTTCCCTGTAGAAGTAGTCGGGGAGCTGAGACACCCCTCTGTCAGTGAAGTCGTGGCAGGGCTGGAGGGAGCGGTAGGTCAGCACCTCGTACTCCCTCTGGGCGAGGATCAACAGGCCGTCGCCGCCTGTGGACACAACCTGCAAGCAAGTATGGACCGTCACCACCGTGAGAACCATCGTCGGGTCCCTCAGTGCAGCTGATTGTTGCTGCTTTCATCAGGAAGGGGATCAAACATCTGAAAGAATAACCGGAATCTCCACCTTCCGCTTGTATTCCTCCACTAACCAGTTAAGTTGCAGTTAGCATCCATGCCAGTCCATAATACATGCACTGATGACTTTGAATTCTTTTCAATCTATTGAGAGTAGAAAAATGTCCTCACTTTATTATTCCATCCTAGATTAGACATTTGTCTACTATATTGTCATAAAAAGCATGCGACTTATTCCTAAGCACATGCTCGGTGATCTTGACCTTTGACCGGCAAACTCTAATGAAGCTTGGAGAGGCTTTTATTTTACTATGTAGATAAAAAAAAAAAAAATCATGTCGTGTCATATCATTTTATGACACTTATAGTAGAATGTTGTCAAGATCACCATATAACATTTAGAGTTATTGCCATAAATATGTTTTGGGGGCTTTTCTGACCTTGAACATGGACCCTTTCGCCACAGTTTATCAGCGAGCTTAAGCGTACATTTATGCCAGTTTTGAAGCATTTCCCTCCAGGAAGATATTAAGATATCGCGCTCACACGAATGGGACAGACACCTTCACAAAGCAGGATCAAATTTCTGGTTTCGGACTCACACACCCGTTTGAAGATCCCGTCAGCGGAGATGAGCTGCGAACGTCCCCTGCAGTTGATCTCCAGCGTGTAGCGCAGATGAGGAGCGAGGAGCTGCAACAGGGGGCGACATTTGAAAGTCGCGTCAAACCAAGACATCATCCGCTTCCACCGCGCGCTGCGACTGGGTTGTGATGTCGCACGCGCCGCAGCGGTGTCAGTGTACTCAGTTCATGGCGTTGAGAATGAGCGGTGTGTTCATTTTTTGCTGATGTTTTCAATAAAAAAAATAAAAAAAAACATGTTTTTGTTCAAGGGGCGCCCAAACTTTGCCACTGTAAATGGTCGACGGAAAGAAACAGTAGTGCAAATGTAAGTCTTGCATATCAGCGTTGCTGCTGACATTTATAATCAGCGGTGTGCTAAACTGCGATGTTTATGTGCTGCCCAGGTCGTTCGCAAATGGGCAGCATTTATATGCACAATCTACCTTATAGCTACTCAAAGTGCTTCACAAACAGTATGTTGTTATGACCTGATTAACATTCAGCAAAGAGGGAATGCGTCGCTGGATCTGAACAATAAAAAAAAAACAAAAAAACACATCCTCCTTGGAGCACCCAGGTCAGTTCCACACCTCAACTTTGAAAGAGTGGCGCCGCAGAGCAGGAACACCTAAATGTAGCGTCCATCTTCCGGCTGCTAAATAAAATGGCATGTGAAGGTCTGTGTGCGTGTTTACCTTGTAGATGGGATGGACAGCCGGCAGCTGTCTCAGAGTAGCCACAGAGAACACCTCTACCACCAGGTGAGTCCTGAGCAGGTGAGACAGCACCTGGAAGACCTGGAACTCCGAATGACGCACCCACATCTTTGCCATTAGCCAAGCCAGCGGAGGGTCTTGAGGGAGGAAAATGGGTGTGTCCAAGCCTGGAATCTGCCCCAGCTGGAGACAGGGAGGGGGAACGATGACAGGCTGCCCGGGGGTCTAAAAGAAGTCTAAAGTCCAGTCATCAGAGCCCACCAGCTTAAAAAGTCTTAACTGCAACTTACAATTTTGACATGTCTTAAAAAGTCATTGGATAACGAAGAAGATGCAAACAACACGCCTCTCGGCAACTGTTGCTCTGTTCCACATCACTTGGGGGGACTGAGTACCAAATTTCCAGTCAGATATGCATCACTACAATGTTGACAGTACATGCAAATGAACAATATCCACATCCCCTCCGCTGTGTGCAGCAAACCCATCACTCATGGGCAGGCAAAGGCCTGGGGCGATGCGGCGATGAGAAAAGTGACGTTCCGTGCTCACAAGCTCACAAACAGCACAGATAGCGTCGCCTTGTTAACTGCGTCCCTTCCTCCACTGACAGTCAGCCGCTAGCTCCTCGCTCAGCGGACAGAAAATGCAGTAGCTCTTGTGAAAACGTCAGACCCCTTGCTGCGATTTGGCGCCATCTAAATAGAATCGTGGCGACTTGACTTCTAAGGATTCCGCCCGTCTGTTTGTGTGACAACATCCCCGAGTTGCGACTTCAACTAGAGGGTTAACCGCACAAGAGGGAAACGCACCGCGTGAATGAAAAGTCACAACAGCGGGCGGGTAAACCAGATGAGTTTGCTCAACTTTGCCTGACGCCAGCAACGCGGTGAGCTCGCCTGTCGCGCACCCCCTCTCATTTGCAGACATGGCGGAGCGCCTGTTCTGTGTCTTTAGACGCACTTCAGCGAAACACAAATATTTATTATATCTGATAAACAACAGCAGCAGCCCCTGTTTATGAAGCGCAGCTCGGAAAAGCCGATGAAACCTGCAGAACCCCCCCCGACTGCTGCAAACGGTCCTGTGCCATCTTAACGTTATGTCACTCCCATACACATGAAGCTGGGAGGTTTCTCCTACTATGTGCAACAAATGGGATCTGCATCACTTTCAAATATAAATTTTTAAAAAAATACGAGAGTTTTGAATGTCTGTCAGAATGGTTGCAACCATAGTTGGATTTCTACAAACCGTAAAGAGCATGAGCCAAACCTGCGTTACATAAGAGCTGCCCCGACACACTTTAACTGCTATTAATTGTTTCCATATAGAAAAAACTGAATTGAACTGTTCTGACCTTCTTTCTCTAACTGCGGTTTTTGTTTTTCCCTTTTTACTTCACATTCTCGGGTGGGCCAGGTGTTTTGGTTTAATGACGTTTTCTTGGATGAAAAATGTCGTCGTGCGATAGACAACAGCTGTCCGACACGCTCAGGTTTTCATGAAAGTGCCTTTGATATGAATTCAGTGTGGCGTGATCTTGGTTAAACATTTCCAGGTGTTATTCTTCACGTGGATGTACATCTTTGGCATGCAAGGCCGTGGTGCCGATGGGTGTGTGTGTGAGTGCCGTCTACCTGGATCGCAATAGGTATGAGTCCTTGGTCTGGGTGCTGGTACAGGAGGCAGAGGGGAGCAGCAATGTACTGAGGCTGACCCCTGATTGTGTTGGTGGGAATTCCATCCATTACCGAGTAATCTAGCAGAAAGATCTTCCCTGCCTGGACAGGAAAGTAGAGATTTGCAAACAATAAGATGAGCGAACAGCCGATTCCCCAGTTCATCTCAGTGAACCTGCCTCTTCAAAGTCATCACAGACCACATTTACCAGCCACTACATTAGGTATAAATCCTCAGCAGCTTGTTCACACAAACATCTAATCAGCAAATCACACGGATTTTCACACGCAATCATCTCTAGGGTTTAAAGAAGATGGTCCAAAAAATGGAGAAAATCTATCTGGAAAATCTAGTGAGCATCGGTTCTTTGAGAGAACGTGCCTTGTTGACGCCAGAGGTCAGAGGAGCATAGCCAGACTGGTTGGAGCTTATGGAAAGGTAACGGTCACTAAATCAGCCACTTGTTTCAACCAAGGTTTGCCGGGAGCATCTTCGCACGGCAGACGGAGTTCAAGCATGTCCTCACCTTGAGCTCTTTGTCCAGGTTGCTTGTGGGAGACAGGGAGCTCTGCACCATGTCTGGTGTGACGGGGAAGTTTGATGGCAGCGCGGTGCATCTCTGAATCATTCTCGGGTTGGAGCCATTCAGACACTGGTAGCCGAAGAACGGGTCCTCTCTCCAGTGTTCCATGCAGTACTCTGAGACAAGCCACACGGGGCGCGGGGTCAACACTGGAAGCTGAACCGAGTATCGGCACCTCCCATGAGGCTTTGCTGGAGCCTATCGCAGCTCCAGGTAGTCGTGCATACCGTCTTAGAGAAAGCACACTGGAATAGAGGACTCTGGAACACAAGCTTGTTAAGGACTTCAGCGCTGTGTGTCCTCATATTATCAGTCTTCTAATGACAAAAATCAGTGGCATTTTCTCTGCAGCACGCTCTATATGTAGGAACATTAGGACATCACCTTTTATGTTTTTCAGTTTCAGCGGCAACGTTCTCATGAGGGTTTGAAACTGTCCTCACACTCGCGCACCCAACATCCAGCATCCAGAGTGTGTGCCTAGCTACCCACCAGCTATGGGGCTTCGCAACTTCCAGAAGATCCTTTTGAAATCTTCCAGGTCGTCCCAGGACTTCCCGAACCTGATGGCCAACTTCTTCAGCGACAACTCCAGCAAGCTAATCAAAGGGAAGTCATAAATTGTTGACGTTCATTAAACTGTTGGGGTACAAGTCCGACGATACAGTTACATATGAAAACTCAGCTCTCACCTACTAAATCAATCCATTTGTTTTCTTACTTTTAACCATTTTAGTTGGTGTTATAGAAGGTGTAGCTTTCTCTGACACCCTCATATTCTTTGCAAGCAGTCTTTGTGCTTGTATTGGTTATGGATTGCTGAGAGCAGGGTTTGGACCAACGTCTGTCTCCCACCCTGAAGCGAGAGAGCATTTTGACTCTTTCTTAGACCTCAAGCGCATGAGGGCGTAACACTTACGCAAACTGTAAGGAGTGCTCAAAGTCGCTCCTCTTCTCATTGTCAAAGCGGACGTCCTGAGGTAGGTCAGCTTCTGTTTTAGCATCGATGCATCTTGGAATCCCTGGAGCCCATGTCGTCCACCTGCCAGAGGAAGTCAGCTATGAAATAAAAGTCAAATCATGTGTGCAGTGTGTGTGTGTGTGTGTGTGTATTCGTAATCATTCATCGTAAATTGTTAAATTTCAGGGTGAGGACTTGTTTTAAGGGAAGGTTTTGGTAAAGCTCCAGGAACTGAATGTACTACTGGATAAAAACCAAGTGTCATCTCCATAATGTGCATGACCTTTCAGTGAAGAGATCTATCTTTCATTTTCTTTTTGTTGCAAACGTTTGGACTAACTTTAGGTCTATTTTGCTGCTTAACTGTTGACAAGCTGATGAACTGGAGCTCAAGAACCTTGAAGATTGGCATACTGTATATTCTTCGGGGCTTTGGAAGTCGTATTTGAAACCTTGGATAATCTGTGAAGCGAGTGTCGTCCGTGTGGTTTGTAGCAAACTGATCGCTTGGCTGTTTTTAGCAACTTGTATTACTTAAGAATCTCTTACGTAGTCTCTTATTTAAGCATCTTCTCCGTACCAAGTACCCTCAAGGTAGTAAAGCGCTATATAAATGATGGTCTATTTACCACTTTACCGTTTAAATGCACCAATACAGCACAACTTTCTCACAAGTAAACATCCCACATTGAAAACCCAGCTGAAGGAAATGTAAATGTGGTTTGGTCTCCCTGACTGATGTAATAACATCTGTCAAGGAACCTGTCTGTCCGATGTCTGTCTGTTATGAGAATAACAAAAAGTGATGAACAGATTTCTTCATGAGTAGGATTTGACTTGAGGAACAAATTATAAAATTTCAGGAAACACCTGGACTGGGAACCACTGGAACCTGATATCATCTTATCATCTTTCTAGATAATAAAAATAGACTAGTGATCAGCATATTTACACTAGCCTACACAACAAGAGCGCGATCTACGTTACAAACGTAGCGAGAATAAAAAGATCAACCACTGGTCAGCATATGTACAGTAGGCTACATAGTGAAGTGCATAAAAGAAAGATTTAAACACAGACTACCGGTCAGCTTATATACAGTCGTCTGCATAGTGATGTGAAGTGCATAGCTGAATAGATAACAAACAGGCACACAATTGCAGCAGTCATCAAAATTTTACAACAACAAAGTTGATATATTTGATATTATGAGATTATTACTTCTAAAGCATGAGTGTGTATGCAGCATTCAACAGCATTCATTGTTGTAGCCGCTGCAGATAGAACAGGTTTGAGCTTCAGCTTTATATTCAGGGCTACCGGCTCACTCTGGGGCTTTAGATATAATTTTGGGAAGGGAAAGAAAAAATTGAAACTTCTGATATACAATCAATTTCTGTGCGGATTATGAAGTAATAATAAATGAAAATATTCAAGTACGTGTTTAAGTGCAGGACTGCAGGCTACTTACTTTCCGCCACCGTCAGTTTGCATCTAAGCCGCAAGTCATTCACACAAGATTTCTCTTGACCCTCGAGAACATTTGAGGCACAAAACTTCTCCTCGCTTTAAGCCCCGTATTATTTGTTCGTGTTGCCCATGTCCGAGCTGATACAGCAGACCTGGCTTTTATCGCCTTTCTTTTGAGGAAATACAGCGAGCCAATGTAATGTCCCCTGAAGTGAGAGAAACATGATTGCGTGTGTGCCATTTCTACATCATGAGGATATTAGGCAAGGTGGAGGCTGGGGAAAGGCGCTGCCCACTTCACACTGCAAGATGTTTGGCACCGATTTTCCACTCACAGGTTTTTCAGTTTTTCTGAGCTCGCCGACAAAACCCCCAAATCAACTGCAAATCAACGCTTTGGCGACATGCATGAACTGTTCAAAGACACTCACCATGAAGCGAGATATCTGGTGTCATGCGCAGTCATGTATAAATCATGCATAAACCCTGGTTCAAGACAGCAGGTTAACTTATCCTGAAGGGGTGATGGAATGGCCGCACAAGCACAGAAAGACCAATGTGTGTGATGGACCTGTAGGTTTTTTGTCTTTCCTGCAGCTCCGCCCTCCTGTGTGCCAGTAGCTGTGGTACGGAGTCGTCCCTCTGTGTCCTTGCTAAAAGGAAAGGAAGGATATATTTAGCAGCAACAGGGAGATCACAGTAGATGTTTTAGTGTTATTTACATTGTCATTCACATTTGGCCGAGTCCCCATCACGCCTTAGCACTTCCCCACATTTTATGTGCTCAAATCTAGGGGTTGGGTGTCTTGATTTTTTTTTTTTTTTTTGGAACAAGGAGTACGATGAATTGGCCCTCCAAACAGAGATCTTTCAGGAGCACAACTGAAACCAAGGGTAGTGAGGGATTTCCCGGGGTGCCCGTTAGATGGCTGCACAAAAGACCACAGACAGCCACAAAATGTTTTTTTTTGTTTTTTTGTTTTTAAATCGATGAGGATTTTATTCTTGAATGTTGCATATAACCTGCATGTACTTGTATGTAGTGTATGTGTACTCAGACTTGTTGGTAAGTGCTTCCAGTGTAGAATCCTTTGACTGGACTGTGGAGGTGGCGGCATGACACAGGAAAGCGCTAACATGCAGGAAACTATGACATTAACTGCACCATATCTGGTGATATGCTATCATGAGGAGGCCAGATGCCGGATGCCCCCTTGTCGGGGGGAGGAAATAGGCCCAGCCTATAGAAGTGAGCGTTCCAAGTTTAATGAGGTCTCTCTGCGTATAGATTCCATTTGATTCCATCCCCGGCTGTTGTGCTATTCTTATGAGCCTTTGGAATTTTCAACATTTTTCTGATTTAGTGGTACTACTCAGCAGGACTTAAAAACTGGTTATAAACATAACATTACATCACATAAGATGACATCACTGAATTGCAGGCATCAACGGCGTCGGATTACTAACCCTCGGCCTACATCACGCGAGCTTTACTGCATTACCGGAGGTGCAGACGCAAACGGAAAAAGGTTGCTTTGATGGAATGCCGTTTTTGGGAAACCTCCACAGCGGGCGGCTCTACGAATGTCTGATCAGTTAGCGCCAGACGTAGAAGCTGCTGCGAAAGTTAACGAGTCTGTCGCCGAGCAGCTCAAACGGATCGAACGGGATAATTCCAGCTCACCAACTGGAGATGATTTGACATGCTCGCGGTCTTTCCCACCTGTTCCTTCTCGTATCTCCAGCACGACATCGCCGACAAGCCAGCGGTAACAGGGGAAGGTCAGCACCTTGTCTTCACCCGGAGGTTCCACGGAGACGTAGGAGCAGAACCAATTATCTTCCACCCAGTACCTCTGTTTCTCCAGTCTGACCAGAAGCAGAGTGCCTAAAGGGGAAGCGCTGGCCACCTTGTACTTATCCACCTGACAGCGAGAGTGGTGAGGAGATGCAAGACAAACGTCATCATTCCAAACTTTTAAAAGCCATCATACAAACGTAGGGAAATGCTGCGCCGGTCAATTTCAGAGCTTCACCGACTGAAACGCTGAGCAAATGAAATGGACAAACAAGAAGCAACAAGAAAATATATTCATGTGGTCTGATGCTGCGTCAAAAAGCCATCGGAATCCATGAAAGCCTCATTCAGTCAGCGCAGAGCTCAGAAGGAGAAAGTCAAATATATGACAGTACTGCCAGTCCTTCGGAATTGCGTTTCCTGCTGCTGATGGTTCGGAACCGCTGTCCAAAATATCCAAGTTCCAGTAACCATTCCCTCCTGCAGATACATCTCCACGTATCCTAAAATCCCAGGGTTTGGACTCCCAAACAGTGTGAACGAAAGATGCTTTTCAGATGAGCGGTGAAACATCCACCCTGCAGGACCCCTCAAACGCCCTGAGGTCTAGACATGCCGAGTATGCAGATGCTAGATGATAATGTAACAGATGAACTATCTGGGAACCTTCGGCCGCATTTCAAAACTATTACTTCAGATGTATATCCAATACAGTACCTTCCGCTTTTAATCAGCACTGACAAACAAAGAAAGAAAGTCTGCCTTCAGCACACTTACTGCTCCTCGGCAGAAGTCCAGCCCGGGTTTGTCCAGAAGGGTGCGCTCGCTCTCCCCTCCGTCCCCCACCAGGGTCACAAAGACGTAGTTGTTGGTGCCTGAATACTCCGCCGAGCCAGTGGCCACGGTTACAGTGTAGACGTTCATCTAAGGATGTATATATTTACGCACACACATATACACACATCATTTAGTTTGACAAGGGTTCAGCTGACAACTTGTGGGCATATGAAGGTCGTTATAAACGCGTCTAGATTAATTTTTGTTATTTTGTTGCCTTTGTTTTGAGTGATCGAGCACTTGTGACATCCTCACTACCATTTTCTACTCAACAAAAGTTTTATTTTCCGGGCCTACGATGGAAACTCAACATAAACTGCGAGATACACTGAATATGTTGCGCCTAGAAGCCATTAAGAGACTCTTCAGTGTGGCGATATGCCAAAAACAACACAGCAATTCTTGCTGCCTGTACATCCTGACCCGTTACTTTACTATGGTTCCTCTTCGTTGTTTTTGGTTATGCGTGACCCCCCCTCTGCCGCTCGGTTTCGTGCTGTGTAAATCCATCCATTATCTTTCGCTTATCTGGAGCTGAGTCGTGATGGTAGCAGGCTTTAGCAAAGTAGCGCCGGCCCCCTTCTCTCCGGCGCCGTCCCCACGCTACTCGAGCCAGATGAGTTCTGTGCTCCCTCCAGCAAATGACTAAAGGATGTTGTGTTCTATGAACCTGGTGGATCCAGCTGCCTCCTGGGTGGGTTGTACCTCAAGCGGAGCTGCAGCTGTGGTACTTCTGTGTATGTTACTTCATGGTGGAGCCACTCCACACATGCAAAGTAGATCAGCAGTTGGTGCTCTTACCAAAACTGTCCATCCGAAACTAAGGATGAGAACGTTTCACTGTCATTGCCACACCAACTGCGAGCATCATCGTCGCTGATATGCATCCCGTTGCACAAAATCAAGCATGGAACCTTACAGCTGTGTCTCGCTTCCATACTTTATATGAGCTCTAATCCTACACCACATACTGAAGTATTCATACTCATCTCTGTCCCTATAAAATGCTGATTTTTGATGAAACTAGCGGTGTGAGCCAACTGATCAAACTTACCTCAAAGTCCCCTTTTTCTAACAACGCCGCAAGGTAACGGCATGTTTAAATGAGACCGTGCTCCAAACAGGGTTCATTACATAACCGCTTTATGCTTCGTGGTGTTTGGGAGG
Organism: Dactylopterus volitans; assembly: GCA_901007715.1. Taxonomy (NCBI): domain Eukaryota; kingdom Metazoa; phylum Chordata; class Actinopteri; order Syngnathiformes; family Dactylopteridae; genus Dactylopterus; species Dactylopterus volitans. Next base: position 46,317 of record CAAKHG010049684.1, on the reverse strand, counting down.
CAGTGTTTGTTTAGACGTGACACACAAGGCGTGTTCAAAATGTCCCCAGACTCAACTCAGTAGTTTATTATTCAGTCGATCGTTATGGTTAAGGTCTGGTCAGGTTTAGGAAAAGTTCAGGTTTTTTTTTTTAATTATTCTTTTTGGCAAAAATGTTGGCATGGTTATAATCACAACAATGTGATTAAGGTTTAGTGACAATCACGGCGATCATTTTGTAATAGGCATTTGTAATGTTTCCACACTTTCGGGGCTCCCTTGCAGCTTTGTTGGGCATGATGGCAGCTCAAGCGTCCGTGACTGGTGGTGAAGACACAAATGGCCTGAGCTGCCTTCACTTTTGCTTTTAAATTTGGGCAGAATCCAGCAGAGTTCAGGCGATGGAGCCGAAACCTACACACAGATATCCACATGGTTCCTTAAAACTGTTTAATACATACTCAGACACTGATTAGCCCCCAAGAACCTCACCGAATTCATCTAGCAATTTCTGTTGATTTAATCATCTTCACCATGTCTACATGCCTGAATGCACTGAGCTGCTGCCACGCGATTGGCTGGCTAGATATTTACGTGAAGAAGCTGTTGAGGACGTGTACCTCGTAAAGTGGCCAGCGTGTGTAAGCTAAGTTTTAGATGGTGCGAGAATTAAGTCAGAACTACTTGGTAAAGCCGCGTTTTTGCCCTTCAAGCTTTTGCATACGAGCTATTAAGTCAGCCTAAAAATAAACGAATTGTATGTTAGACAGGCAGGATTATGTCAGTTATTTCCATGTAAAAAGATTTGAATTTAAAGAATAGCCATTGTGCCAGCCACACATATGGAAATGTTTTGCACTATTTCATTTGCCCTGAAGTACCAATATGACCAAGATCTCTCATGTCACTGTGAGATAATAGACAAACGCATCTCTGGTCCTAATGTATTTTGAATTGCTAGGAATTTGAGATTTGGAAAAAAAAAAAACAACAGTTCCACCTTAACCTTGAAAACCATCAGTCTGTTTGCCAGGGAAAAAAAATATCGGCATTTTAAGTTTACAAAAAAAAAATGCTCAAGTGTAAAAAGTCGGTGCTTCTAAGCCAGAAAGATGTTGCATAGAAACATTCCCCAGATTAAATTTTTCACAAGTACTTGTGCATGATCGTTCTTTAGACCTAACAAAGTATTTTGTTCCCTGTTAACCACAAAAATCAAACTATTTGAGCTGATTTTAACAATTTACAGTCGCGGCCACCGTTGCAAGCAGGGATGAAACTTCTCTATCCGGAATAATAATCAATGAGAATTGAGCAGATTTATGTTTATGAATAGGATTCAAACATTCTTGCATGATTTTTTTTTTTTTTTTTGGTGCATCCACCTCTCTTGCATTTCTTGCTTTGCACTGAAATGAGAAGCACTCAGCATGGACAGCTTACGTACCTGCGCTTTGCGGAGCCACACAATGTCAACATTCTTCCATGTGTTGAAACAGCAGTTAACATTTGCCAAACAAATCAGCATTTTCATGTCAGCTAAGCAAACTCCCGCCTCTGACACAGTTTTCCTTCCGCACCATCATTAGACTGATGTTTGTTTTTGTTTTTTTGTTTTTTTTACTGTTCACTATCAGTGTGGCCGTGTTAACTTTGTCAGCTGAAGCATTTTGGTGCTTCCTCACAGAGCTGTTTGCATGGCTGGGTAAGTTAATACACATGGCCGTAATGCAGATTAAACGCATGCTTGACAGCCGTCGTTGACCAGGAGCCAAAAAAGCGGCGGAGAAATACTCACTGTGGTCAGGTTCCCTCGTCTCTGGTTCCTGCGGACTCCTTTTGGCACTACTTGTGTTCTGAGACATGCACTTTCTCCGCTGAACGTCAGTGTTCCTGCGTGTTGGAAGTCTCATGCAGCTGTTACTCAGTCACCATCTGGTCGCTTGGCATTTGAACGGATGAAGCAATTCGGTTTCTTTGGGGCCAGAATGAATTTCTGCTGCAGCAGTTTTCCCCTCAGAGCTCCACTGACACTCTCTCTCGCCCTCCCCCCGTGTCTCATTTTATACACACACACAAATCCACACCCACACACATCCACACACACACAGCCATGGCCGTGGCATAACAGGGACAGCTGACAGTCGTAAAAAAAAAAAAAAAAGTCAAACACTTTATGTAAACAAGTACAATATCAAGATCTGCATACTTTAATGGGTAACTTCTCCCCCCCACCCCCCATCAGTCAAGTTTCATATTCAGCCATGCATGTCCGGCTTTTTTGCCTCCCTGACTGCCCGAGCTGCAGATTGCTTGGCACACTGATGACTGACAGCTGCGTCAGACCTGCTAGACCCTCACTACCCGTTTGGGTCTCGCAGGGTCTGTCTGGCATGGTACCCCCCCCCCTGTCTGATCCAACTCGTATCACTATTGCCATCACTGCCATGACCATCAGGCTTTTGTCACCTCTGCCAAGGAGTTCTTTTCACCCGTGTCCGCCTGTGCCAACTTTTGCTGGAGTTGGAGGGCGAACCCACTGAATTTCAGGGAAGATCCATTAAAATATGATGAAAATAATTATTTGTGGGCGCAGGTTCGATTTCTATGTGGAGTTCTCATGCTCTCCCCGTGTCTGCGTGGGTTCTCTCCGGGTTCTCCGGCTTCCTCCCACCTCCAAAAGCATGCTGACGTTGACTGGCTACTCTAGATTGCCCGTAGGTGTGCGTGTGTGAGTGGTTGTCTTGTCCTTCACGTGGCCCTGCGTTGAGCTGGCGACTCGTCCAGGGTGTTACCCCGCCGCTCGCCCCTCGTAAGCTGGGATCGGCTCCAGCACGACCACGACCCCTAACCGGAATAAGCGGAAGAAGATGAGACGAGGCCCGAATGGGCTTATGTGGTGGTTCCTGCTTCAAAACTCAGACAGAGCAGATGCTACTCAAAAAAACATTATCTTATAAGAGAGATATTCTGGATGGCCTTGCCTTAGTTGTACTGCTGTAAACCGAGACCGCCGGGAGTTCCCCACGATCCGCTAACAGATGGATTATGTCAGATGATGCTGATGATGTTATCAAACCTGGAAAACAGCTGTGTAGTCTGAAGTGTTTATATAATGGTGATATTAAAAAAAAAAAAGTATGAAGTAATTCATGTGGACTGTTTGCCTTCTCCTCCTCTCATCATTCAACTTTGGAAAATAGCACTGAACGAAGACCACATGTGTATTTTGCTGTTCGTGTGAGAAATGATAATATTGAATAATTGCAGTTCCCTGGTTTTCAGTTCAGAGCTCCTTTTCTCTGCAGTCAATTGACTATTTGACCTTATCGAAGGCTTTGCCTCATCGACCTCGAAGAAAGTAATCGTCCTGGTGCAATAAAAGCAACAAAAACCAGTTTAAAGTTCATACAAGTCAGCCTCTTAAAGTCTGTGCTGACGTTTTTGGCAAAAATGTACATTTTAAAAATAACCTTGAAACTAAAAAACACAACAATCAATAACGAGCTTTTTCTTCAGATTCTTCTGATAGAAAAGAACAGTTGATGAAGAGAAAAGACGTGCAGCTGTGGAAAATAGCAAGACTGTTTGCTGAGAGAGCAGCAAAATTTGCAATTCCCCCCCACCCCCCAATATCGTTTAAAGAAACCGACTCGGGGCAGATAATTTTGTTTTTTGTTCTTTTTTAGTTTTGCTTTTCCTTTCAGGCTTTCAGATGTGGGAGGGAGGCAAATTGCGCTCCACGATCCGTTTTCAACCCTCAGTGAAATTTCGCGGACCCAGACAGATGCTTCGATAAGCCTGTCTGAGCTGTGGAGCAGACATGGACGGGGGGGGGAGAGTCTTTTAAGAGTTTCGATAAAACCGAGGTGTGATTGGCGGCGTTCCCGCCAAAAGCCCGAGAGTCTCTGGCCGTTCTGGGCCCGTGTGTGACGCAGCACATGTCCACATGTATGAAAGAGCGTGTCACACACCCAAACCGCCGCTGGACACTCGGTCGTCCAGCCCAACTCCAGTCTAACAATGGCAACATGCAATTTGCCGTTTCGTCTTCCCAAACCCGGTCCAACTCCATCGAAGCTTGCGGGAAAACCTGGGAGTCACGAATGCAAACCTGCTAATTGTCCCTGACCGCGCCGCCTCGGCGTGCCACTCATCTCCCAGCATCCCTCACCTCAACCACCTCAGCGGCGCTTTGGACCAAAGCATCCGAGCGCGTGGGAATGCCCGACGAGGACAACATTCGTGCTGGACTCTGGAAGGAGATGACTCGCTTCCTGCCCAAATATTTATTTCGTCCTTGTACAATCAGTACTTACCATCGGAGCACTGGAAAAAAAAAAAAAAAGTGGGAATGTAGGTTTTAGACTCGGAATGTGAGTTCATGCTGGTACCGTACTTGTTCATTCACGTCAGTGCAGGATGTTCTCAACTGTAAAATGACCCCATCGCCATTTCATATCAGGCACGGTGACAACGGCGCCATGACTCCAAAAACCGAGCCAGATTAACGCATCCAAAGAAAAGGCGGTTCTCTCAGAGTGATTAGCTGTGCTCGCTGTAGGTTTTGGCAGTTTATTTCACGCTTTCATTCATATTCCGTTCAGCTCGGGTCTTCCGAGTCTCAGGTTTCACGTTTCAGTGCTGCCTCTGGGGGCCCGACCAACTTCTGAAGGAACTTGTGTGTGGCTCTCTGCTCTCTTGGTGTTGCATCGAATGTTCACTTGAATAACTCATTAATAACATATGTGGCTCAGGAAAACAAGTGTTGCTCCACCAGAAGTCATCGGGAAGGCATTCCTCCGGAGGAAATGCCATCTCACAAAGGCTGCATCTCCAAACTCTCCTATTAGGCAAAATATATGATTTATCACAATTTTTTTTTCACATTAAAACCACAAAGCAAGCCTTCTAACTGCATATGCACGTCCTTCCACCGCGCTCCATAATGACCATCGCCTTCTAACAATACCGACAGAAGCACTTACAATTGGATCGTTGCGCATCCTTTAAGCCCCACTTACAACTAAACTGAAAGAGCTGCCTATGTTATATTAATATGGATGTTATGCAGTGTATGTCTATTATATATATGGATATTTGTAGTACACACACACACACACACACGCACACACACACACACACACACGCACACACACACGCACACACACAGAGTACAGTAATAAGCATATTTATGTAGTATTTATATAGACTATATATTTATATTGA
>CAAKHG010049684.1:22529-41089 GCA_901007715.1 Dactylopterus volitans | reverse complement strand
ACTCCTAAAGAGGTGTCTTATGTCTAGTTTTCTTTTCTTTGACATCCTTTACATTCTAATTCCCAAGCACACACACACACACACACACGCACACACACACACACACACACGCACACACACACGCACACACACAGAGTACAGTAATAAGCATATTTATGTAGTATTTATATAGACTATATATTTATATTGATGCAACAGTGTATATATATTACAAATTTATATGGATTTTTCTGTATATAATATTAGCAATAAGGTAAAATCATACGGTTAAAAAAGGGTGGGGTAAAAAAAAAGTGTATACTTATTCCTACTCCTTTTTCTAACTGAAAAGAGTTAATGTTACTGTTTATTTTCATTTTTCTGTTTATTTTTATACATGTTGGAAATAAACTCACTCATTCGTTCATGTTTCATCTACATCTGTGCCATCACGAAAAATCAGGCAGTTACAGTCTCACTACTTCAATGCCACGTAGTTTTAAAGCTTGCTTGCAGTTTGAGTTTCGTAAAAAGTGGGATGTGGCGCTTTCGGCAAGAAGGGCCCCACCTGTGTGGAACCATCTCGCTTTCTTCATCTATACATGTAACAGGAAGCTTCAAACTTTCCTTTTGGACAAAGATTATGGCTTACAGATGAGCTCCTGTCATCTGTATATTTACTCGTTATATATTCTGCCACTGGCTCGAGACGCAGCTGTTTATGACCAAATTATGGAGGTGGCTATGTGACAGTGGCTCACTGCGCATCACATCCTGAACGCTCCATCGAGACGCTACCCCCCCCCCCCCCCCCCCCAACCAGTGCCTTCAATAGCACATTTGAAGTGGATCATTTCCTGTCGTGTGCTTCATGTAGGAGAGGGAAACTCCAGACAATGTCTGAACCAGACGGTCTAACATTGTCCCAAATTACAGCTTACAAGACTGCCTCCACCGTCGCCAGCATCCCTGACCATTCACCAACACCACAGGCAAACACGGAGGGCAACAACTGGATTGACCGTCGATTGATCGAAGCATTCGTCATATAAGTTTTTGCCTCAAGATGGTTTCTGTCATTTCCGGCTGGTCTGATCCATTCGGGCTCACACCAGCGATAGCGAGGGGAAGTGGGGCACACATGATGGTGTCACCATCGAGGCTCCCTGCAGCCAAATTACAAAGAAACATTCCATTTTTTTTTCCTGTCCAGTCAGGTACTTCTGGTTTATGTCCAGGTTTTAGAAGTCTGAGAGTTACACTTGCATCGCTAAAACCCCTTGAAATGACATTCAACGGGCAAAAGACGTCCTTCCGAAAGCATTTGATCGCTCAGCAAATTAGATGGTTCGTCACGCGACTGGAAAGTGCAGAAAAACACAACGTGGCGTGCGGAATCCGTCTTTGCTTTCCTTTTCGTTTTTTACTGTTTTATAACAAAGCAATACAGTATATGACAGTGATGAACACAAAACATTAATGGCATAAAAGATGCATATAAATTTTACGTGGACACTACCTTGTGGGATAATCCGTGTTGTATACAAGAACGTGGGCTAGTGCTGTGGGCTAATACAGGCTGGGGTCACCTCACCTCCCTGCTGGGCTGCTCCAGTTGAAAAAGGTCTTTCAGTTCATGTGAGACTAGTTTGTAATGACGGGCGACGCGACGACGTGGAAGTTCTGACTTCCCTTCTCCGAAAATGTTCCCACATAGACGGAAGCTGGCGATGAGGGGGCACTAAACTGCCGGCTGCGCTCCTGCCGGCGCGAAGCCGATCGCTCACGAGTAACTGAAGCGGAGGAAGGGAGTTGCCGTCAACCTCGGGGAGGCGTCGCCGTTGGCAACGGCATCCCCCCCCCCCGGCTGTGTCTGCTGCATCCACGGTAACTTCAAAAATCGCTAAGTTGGGCCTCGGCACGTTTTTTTATGAGCGATTTGATCCGGAGGCGCCGTCCTCGTCATCAGGTGGACAGGCGACAAAGTCAGCCAGCATGGAGGCCATGGCTTCATCATGCAGCTGAGGGGGACACCAGAGAGAGAGAGAGAGAGACGGCAGATGTGACATGCTCGCTGGTGGGAGACGTGGCCACACGCACAATTAAGCCCACTATGTGTAAAATTGAAAAGTTCTTATGGTATAACCTCTAAAGTAACCAGTAACCTCTAAAAAAAAAAAGATTAAAGGAAGTAAATAAATAAGGCGTATTAGCAGAATCGTTTTTTTTTTTGTTCCATTGTAACTGACCTTTATGTAGTTAATGTGAGGCAAATGACTGCTCACTGTAATGACTAAACAAAACAACATCCTCGGCCTGCAGAACGGTTCTCTGTAAGCCCGACTTTCATCATGCAAATCTCTCTTCCGGGCCACCGAGAGGCAGGGTGGGTCATGTTGCCATAGCAGTGGGCAACGAGGTTGTAATCTTTATTTCAATTGGACCTCCTGGTTTTATTTGCATCTTGCTGAAAAAAAAAAAACCCCGCCGCAGACGCCAGCATGAGTACACTCTGACCAGCAGCGTGTTTTGTCTACCTTTTAAAGTCTCGTGGAGAAACCGTTGGACCCGAAAACAGATTTGCATTCATTGTGACGGGGGCGGGGACTCGTGGTTCTGGCTCTGTGCAACCGAGTGAGTTGGACATCTCGGAGGAGTTCACGGCGCCACACTCGAGCTACTAATTCTCAATTCAGACATCAACGCATACGTGAAAACTCGCCACGTGATTCTAACTGAGCCTTCCTGTATCCGCGTCACACATGATGAAACAAGTCCATGTACGTCATCGGTTCGCTTCTTACCTTTTTCTTCTCGGTGCTCGGCCCCGCATCTTCTTCCCTAAGTGCCTCCTCTCTTTTCCTCTTGACTCCTTTCCCCTCCTCCCCTTCACTGTCTCCTTCACCTTCCCCCGGCCGCTGCTGCTCCTCTGCCTCGTGCTTCTCGGTTTTCTCAGAGTCCATCTCCTCCTTTGTGTTCAGGCTCGATGAGGTCTCGGCGTTGGCGGCCGTCGGGTCTCCCTCTTGGGCGGCTGCCGGCTCTTCCTCTTGTAGACTGGGTGGCTGGCTGTCACTCGCGCTGGCTTCCTGTGCGGGTTCAGGCCCCGACTCCTGGTCAGTTCAAGAGAGACAGCGGCTTAGCTGCGGATCTCCGTTTCCCCAGTCGCAACACTGACCATCGACATCGTCATCACTTGTTATCAAGATGGAGCATGAAAGCGGTGGCTTTCTTCAATCTGATTCTGCACTTGGGAGTGGAAGCGTCTTTATTTAGAGACGCAACAACCACAATGAAGCAGTAAGTGTCCATTCACAGCCTACCAAAACCTGATAGCTTTGCAACTAATTACTATCACACACAACAACTGACAAGGATGTTCTGCTCCTTTTTCCGCTTTGTTTGCCGCACTCCCTTCTTGATCATGTGGAATTAGGTCGAGCTAACGCTCGAATCGGCAGCGGTGTGTTGTAAAGTGTGCGTCTTGCAGCAACACGAGGAATTTCACTTCATGGCAGCGACCCGATGGGGATGTAACTATTTTAGGGGACGAGAAACCCGAGCACTCTGTAGACAGAGAAATCTGAAGTAAACACGAATCAGCTTCTGTTCCTCCAGAGAGGCTGTCGGAGCGACGTCACCAGGCAGCGATGGCGTCTCACCGCCGAGCGTGCCCAGATGCTCATCTTCCTCAGTCGGTGGGCTGGAGCTACTTCAGTGTTACCACCGTCATGTCACTCTTGCTATTCGCCTTTAGGATTTTTTTAAGGCAGATTTAGGGAAAAAAACAATATATATATTTGACTAATATAAAATTGTCGTCTCCAGTCGGCCTCTGCTGCCTTTACTAGTGCTGCATGGGGTTTTTGTTTTATTTGCTGCTGTGTTTGAGAATCATCATCGGTCTCACACAGAATGTCTTAGCATGACTGACATTTTTTGTGTGTAAGAAATCAGTAATCAGTAATTGATCATTAATTTTCCTGTAGATCAATTAAGAGCATTTTTCCCAATGCCCATCCTTACTTTGCACAGAGGTCAGTGCCCGAGTCCTATACTGACCTGCCGTCTCTGGCTTCTGAAATGTGACGCCCATGTGATCTCTTTAGAGACCAGCTGGGGCTGCACGGCAGTCGGTGAGAAAATGAGCCAACTGCTAACTTAATTAATGAACTTGGTAAACCTTCTTCTTCAATCCAGCATGATGTTTCTTTGGCACATCTGCACTGGATGATAAAGCAGGGGATGATTTGGAGCGTGGCTGCCTCATCAGGATGGAGCCGCCCCTCTTAAACTTCCCCCTCCCACCCAAATATGGTCACCTACAACTACAAAAAAAAACAAGATGATGACCAAAGTGCCAAACTTTGGTCCTCAAAAACGTCCCCAAACCAATGGGTGATGCCATGTTGACTGATTTTCATACAGTCTTTGTATAAAAGCTTAGACTTGTTCAGGCAACACTCGGTAAATTCCTGTTTACCTCATAGGATACTGGACGCCACAGTGGCCAGTAGAGGATACGCACTGACGCCATTTTACCACCTGAATACCCCCGCAACGGGGGGCCGAAACAAGCCACATGATGACATTTAGGAAACCAGGAGTCAACCGAAAGATTCTCTGCTTAAAGTGGCGGTTGGACTAAACAATAAACCTGACAGTTGTTCCAAGAACGAGTCCACACACGACGAAGCAACGAATACAAACGATTCATTAGTTTGTCGGTGCACAAATGACTTTAGCTAAACACTGATGCAGCCCACCGAGTCTAAAACCGAGACCCGCTCAGGCTCTATGCTTATAGTTTCTATACAGTAAAACACCCGTGTCCTGCTAACACTTCAACTGCTTTCACCGCTTCCATTTCAGCACGCAGCCAAGTCGTTTTTTTTTTCTTATTAGGTCACCACCCGTTTGTAATCTTCAGTTTCTCAATCATTATTTCAACTTCTTTCAGGGTTCACACTTAAAAACTTCCTTTATAGTTTTGTAACATTTGAAAACCTTCAGCTATCCGTTTGAAACAGAGGTTAAGACAAAAAACAGTGGTAGCTACCTGCGGATTCTGACTGGCTGCACATTCTTCTGATGCGGTGGTCAGTTCAACCTCATTGGCTCCCTGCTCCCATGAGCTCGTCTCCTCCTGCAGGGCTCCTTCTCCCTCTCCCTCTCCTTGTCTGGCCACTTCCTCCTCGACCTCCTCCCTCTCGTCCAGGGCTCCTCCGGTCACACACAGGATCTGAGGCATGGTGGGGTCGTCCATCCGTTCGCTCTCGTCCTCCTCTCCCTCTCCCTCCCCTTCCCTCGCCTCCTCCAGCACTCCGATGCTCTCCACCTCCTGCACTTTCAGCCTGTCCTCTCCAAACATTGCTCTGTTGGTCTGGATCTCCTCTATGCCTCCCTCCGCTTCTCCCTCCACACCGAATCCTGCCATCCCTCCTTCATCCACAACTGCTTGGAGCACCTTCCCCTCTTCCACACCTGCTTCCCCTGCTTTGTCCTGGGCTTCCTCCAATGGAGGTATGTGCCCGTCCTCTTCCTCTTCCTCCTCCTCCAGCTCTTCCCCCTCTTCTTCATCAAATTCATCATATTCCTCCCCTTCATAAAACTCTCCGTCCGCAAAATCACTTACATCCTCCTCCTCATCTTCCTCATCAATGCCCTCCTCATCTTCCTCGAGCTCCTCATCATCCTCCATGTCCTCCTCCTCTTCCTCCTCGTCATCGGTACTATTGATGTTGATGACGGCGGAGTCTTCGTTGCTGGCGGCCGGTGGTTGGTGCTGGTGGAGGTGTCTTCCCGGCTGGCTCAGCTGACTCTGCAGCTGGTGCATCTGGAGTGGCAGACCCATGGGACCTGGTGTGGATGGTTGCATCAGCATCTGTTGGAGCTGGGGTCTTCCAGGAAGAGACTCCCCCAAACCACCAGGTGGGGCTGTGAGTGTGCTTGAATTCAGAAGTGGCACGAGAGAGACCACAGAGGAGCTGGAAGGAGGGAAGGAGTTGATGGGAGTAGTAGAGGTGGTGAGGAGGGGCGACGTGGTAGCGAGGTCATTGGGGAGGGAGACCCCATCTATTGTGGTTGTTGCTGGTGTGTTGGGGACCATGGTGACAGATTCACTCCCTGGTAATGTGACGGTGGCAGCCCCTGGTGCAACAGAGGCCAGGTTCTGGGAGTTAGTGGCCGCTGCTGCCGTCTCCTCCGGCTGGTTCTCCACGTTGAGCATCCCCGGAGGAACGATGACCACGCTGTCATCCGAGTCACTGGCTAGAGAGATCTCCACATCCTCCGCTTCCTCTTTGTCGTAGCGTACGAACACGGGTCTCTGCCCATCCGGAGGGCCCAGTCCGGCCGGATCCGGCTGGTGGTGTGTGTGAGGGGACAGGATCATGTCACCTGGGGTGTGGCCCTGGCCCGGCAGCCCCGGTACCAGGGACAGGTGGTTCTCCAGGGAGCCCAGTAGGGATGCTGGGCCCAGGCCAAGGGAGTGACGGGTGGGGAAAGGAGGGCCCCCGCTGGGGGAAGGCCCTCCCAAAAGGGTTGGCAAAGTGAGTCCTTGGTTTGGTCCCTGGTTGGAGGGAAGGACTGGAGCCGTGGTGTTGGGTTTAAGGGTGAGGGGCGGTAAGGGGATGGCGACAGAGGGAGTGCGGGGATGGAGGAGAGTGTTACAGATGGTCAGAGCCTCAATACAGAATGAAGATACCTGAGAGGGGAGAGAGAGGGGATAAATGGGGGATAGGTTCCATTACTCTGCCCTCCAGTCTTGTCGCAGTTTACTTCCGTGTCTGTCAACAGTATGTAGTGAAAACATGTAGCGTATAAACTGTCATCACTTCATCCTGTTTTCAGAAATTCCATTTATCATCAGTGCCTAGGGAGCTCACCGTGAGCTTGGATGTTTAAGTTGTCTTCACTTTGGATTGACTGGACCAACAAATATAATTTGTTACAGTGTATTTGATTGTAAGTTGTGGAGTCAATTAGAGCTGTCAATTTCAGAATAGTAATATATTGTCTGGCAGTATGTTACCAGAGTAATTATGATCATCAGACATGTTGCTGTTCTCTATGTTTTCATCTCAGAAACAACCACCACTTTGCACTGTATCTTTGCAGCAAACAACTCTCTAAAATCTTGTTTATATTCTCTCTTCTTCAGTGAAGAAATTCAAAATGGTGCTCTACGTTTGGAGGTCTGCAGTGGTCAGAGATGCTTATCCGGCTCGTCTTACTGGTTGCAAATCCAACAGGAAAGGTAAGAAAATATGTCAGTGTTCATTCTGTTCTTCATTCATATAGGTTTTTTTCCCCCCCAATATGAAAGTGAACCAATACGAGCACCATTAAATAGATGAGCTTGAGATGTGCAGCATCAGAAGTAGTAGCAGTAGTAGTAATCACGTTAAACTCTTTAACCCTGATTGAAGGGACAAATAATGAATAAAACACCACTTAGCATCATCTTGCACCTTCAAATTCCCTCTTTTTGAACAGTCACCTTGAGATTCCGGTCAGTGCGTCCCTTGCTGAGGATGGACACGGCGCAGGTCAGCGGTGGGGGCCAATAGGGGCACGGGACCAAGACCAGGGCAAGCAATAACCTGCAAGTCAGTACACAAAAGCAATGACACTGCCGTATGCAACTGTAGCGCTGCTGCTTGGACACCACCGCTCTCGCAGATGCGCTGACCTCCTGGGCTGTGAGAGTCCCTCGAGTCCATTTATGACTTCAAAACCAAAATGTACCCGCACATACCGCAACAAAAAGGGCCAAATTCAACAACAGTGCTTGTGTGAACGGATGTGGCACCTGTACAGCTCTCGTCGAGTGAGGGCACTGCTGTATGGCCCGCTCACACCCCCTACAGACTCGCAGGCGGTGAGGCTGCTGGACTGCTGCTGCTGCAGGCGCACGCAGAGCGGCAGCACCACCTCGTGGAGACGCTGTGGGAGGGGGGGGAAATCAAAACACCGAGCTGAAAACCGGACTGACCGTGCGCACTTCGAAAGAAAATGAGGTGTCAGTGTCATCATCTTGTCTAACGGGAAGCCACAAGGAGATTCATGACCATACACGGCTTCTGAGAACGTGCAAGTGTTTATTCTTCTTGTAAAGTGTCGTGAGATGACTTTTGTTGTGATTTGGCGCTTTATAAATAGAACTGATTCGATTTGATTTATTCCAGCTCCATGTATCACTGTTCGTTCTACGCGATATGTTAAATTAATATCTCACAAATATTCAAGAAGAAACCGTCTTATAATTAAATTAATTAACTTCTCTCGCAGTCTCCTATGGCTCATAAAAACAAGGGTTCTGCAGGTTTGCACAAATAACATTTAAAGACTATTAAAGACCTTCTTCAGGTTGCCATACTGGCAAATAAGTGCAAAGGACATGAGGTGAAAATCCTAAATCGCATCAAATCAAAATCAAAGTCATACAAAAATTTGTGATTAGGAATTGAATTTATTTAAATTCAGCATGAGAGACATCTTGTTCCTCTCACACTAGAAAGGTTTTTAGAGACGTCAGAATCCAGAATCATTTAAAACAGCTGTCCTATGTCTTCATTGCTTTTATATAACCGATGTTTAACTATTGTTTATTATTGTTATTATTAACTAGAGCACCTCCACTTTCAATGCTGGTGTAAATCCAAACACTTTTCAGGCGTCTCGTACTGCAGTTGCAGGAATTAACACTGTTAGCGCAGGGCTGGACTGTGATCCATACAAAAAATTTTCAAAATAAAGTTAAACGCCTTTATAAAAGCATCATTATTAAAGATAGTAAAATTGTGATAAAAGTAAGTTAAAATAAATAAATGAATAAATAAAACACAAGGGGGAAATGCAAGGTATATTCAGGGAGCACACAGCACTTGGTGAAGTTTCAGGTTTCATGCAGTCATTGACTGCGAAGCATTTTCATCCAAGTATTACAACGTACTTTTGAGCCTCTGAAAATGGGACTGTGTGTAAAATAGCTATAATTTCTAGATGGACATTTAAATGCTTATGTTAAACCCCCTTGAAATAAAGCTGAGTCTAAACTTCATTCACATATTGATTGCATGATTTCTAATCAATCTTTGTGCTGGACAATAATTGTGTCAGTTAAAACATTTATGGCCCCACCTCTAAGTACTGTATGTTGTAGGGACAAACAGAATCACCATGCTGGTGTGACCACATGCTAAAAACATTAATCTACATTGTGCATCATGATGCAATCCGAATACATAATATTGTTATTTGTTTTATACGCCACATCGCCCAGTCTAAAGCATCATGAAGCAGCTCATTTCATCAGCATCAACAGAGCACTGGCATTTACCTTGTGTACGTCATCCTTCAGCAGCGTACCACTGGTAAGTATGATTTGTCTGAGTGCTGTAAAGTGGAACACAGTGCAATTAAAGCACGTGAAAAGAGTAGCTGACCACAATGCAATTCAGCTGAGACGGGGTCTCACCCCTCAAGGCCGAAAGGCAAGTATCCTGATTGGCCAAAATGTCTCCTTTCCTCTGTAGCGAGGGCCCAACTGCATCTGCTATGACAAGTGGTTTAGTCCTCCGGGGACCTGGTTTCCCACCAGGAACTGCATCAGCCGACAGACCCGCCCGGAGCTAGAGGAAAGGCAGGGCAACACGGAAGCTTCCATTTCATCACAGAAACCTGGAACTGAGCGATTCCTCCAACCTGAAGCTCTTGCTTGCATGCCATTTTTTCCACTTTGTGTGCTGTGATGTGCCAATTGAAGAATTTGGTAATGAACTGACTACTGGATATCCTTGGACGGCAACAGCGAGACCAGCCACTAATGCAAAAATATATGGCGCTTAAATACATTCAAGCTAACTGCACTGAACTCACCTTGACGGACTCCGCCCCTGGCGTGATGTCACCGAGCAGGTGGTTAAAGAGGAGCTCTGAGTGGCTGGGGTTTCCCTGAAAGATGCTCGCGGAGGCTCCAGCCACCTGGACCCAGAGCTCTAAGTTTCTGTACACCGATACCCGCACTGAGCTGTGGGAGGAGCAAAAGGTCACTTGGCACATGACTCTTCACAATCATGTCGCTCATGTCATTTCCAATCCAGTTATTTAGTTAAAATTAATTCCTCCCATCACCACGCCCTGTGTGCTGGCACTTTATCACACAAGGCTTCATATTCTGTTTATCATCAAAACCAAAAGACGCTCATGAGGCACGTAATCTTGTTATGAAACAGCTAACAGGGGGGTTGTTTTTGCTGTATGGTCACTTACCTGTAGGCTCTCTGCTGTCCTGCGTTGGCTTCAGGTGGAGGCATCCAGGCGGACAATGCTTGAGAAAACAGCCTCTGCAGCACAGTGGCATACTGAGCCATGCTGCTCCGTACACTACGACACACGGGCAGAACAGACACACGATTATCGACACGACGCTTCAATCGCCACGTTTGGTGCTTTTATCCCGGACAGCGAGGTGTGTGTGTGTGTGTGTGTCCATCACGCATCGACGCTTACACTGTGACCACAGCTGATAAAACTTCCAGTGTATTGGTGTGTATGACCGGCAGGACCAGCAACCTCACACTACCGTCACCTGTCAAATTCTGGAAAAAGACACACATGCAGACGCCGAATAAATGAACAACTTCATAAACATCAGTTTCAGTAAGGCTTTGATCCCCATTACACCAAATACTATGTTTAAACGCGGCTCATTTACAAGAAAAATGTTTAATGAGTTTTGATTGAGCTTAATACGAAACATGTTACATCTGTTTAACGATGTGTTGGAGCCAGGTGATCAAATGAGGAACTGGAGCGTTAAACATCGGTTACTGTTGAATGATCAGTGTCAAGTGTGCAGGTGCTCACGATGCTCTTGGCGCTGACAGCAAGTGCTCGACACACGAGGTTGAGTATGGGTCTGACAGGCAGACGGACGGCTGAGGCTGGATCCACCCTGACGGACAAAGACAAGCAAATGCAAAGCTGTCGTCCCGAAACCGGCTTCAGTCAGTTATTGCCGGGCTGCACGCACGTCGTGTTTGTCTGCTGTACCTGAGTGTGTGTTTGAGTGCCAGGCAGACAGCTGTGTATCTGTGCTGGAGCTGCAGCAGCAGCAGGGGATCCGATTGGTCAAGGTGAGGAAAGGCCAGCTCCACTCCCGGCCCGTCATATTGCACTGTTCCATCTGTGACGGCAAAACAGCAACATGGCTGAACCTAACTTGTCAGAGCCCTTAAGAGCTTAAGGAGGCACACAAGTTGTACATTCAATCCACACGCCAGCTGACATTATATCACTCCGATCTTTCAGGGGTGTGCGGCAGTGACTCGGGTCGAGGAGCACTGCAATCATAACTGATACAGTACAACAACAGAATTTATATCAGTCATTAAAATATTCAGATTCAAGCAGAACTCAACATAATAGTCCTCGTGAATGGGGGACTGATTGCAGGGTTGTTGTATTATAACAGCAACATGGCTGAACCTAACTTGTCAGAGCCCTTAAGAGCTGAGAAGAATCCACACGCCAGCTGACATTCTATCACTCCGATCTTTCAGGGGTGTGCGGCAGTGACTCGGGTCAAACTGATACAGTACAACAACAGAATTTATATCCGTCATTAAAATATTCAGATTCAAGCAGAACTCAACATAATAGTCCTCATGAATGGGGGACTGATTGCAGGGTTGTTGTATTACACTGCATTAGTTTGATTTAGGCGTACCTAACAATTAGGCAAACTGAGTTTACTTTAGGCCAAGTTTAAAATCTCTATGTTTTCAGCAGACACTAAATAATTAGTCTGAGCAGAATCATGTAATTTTTTGCATGTGACAAAATGAAATATTCTGAACCACCTGAAAGTCTGAGAATTTTTTCAATCTTAATTTGTATATTTTGTCTTCTGCTTATCCGGGTCTGGGTCGCTGGGGGCAGCAGTGGCAGCAAGGACATGCAGTTTTCAGATCAGAGGCATTAAAACACGAGTCTCACAGGATAAATACATGTGGACTGTTTCGGGGGTCGTGTTGGGTTGGACTGTACCTGATTCTGAACCATGGTAGATCTGGGCCAGCAGATTATTGGCTGAGGCCAGAAGACAGTGAATCTGATTGGTCCAGCCCTCAGCTCTGCCAGCGCCCACCCCTCTTTCCAACAGCCCACCCAGACAAGGGAGGCGACCATAGCACTGGCAAGCCATCTGAGAGAACGAGAGGAAAAACAATACATTTAAGGAGTAAAAGTACATCTATGGACAGATTATGTAAGCAGCATCATGTTGTCAGTCACTGACCTCTTGTGTTTTCTTGTTACTGCTGTCCATTTTGGAGAGGAAATAAGCTCCCAGTTTGTCCTGAATGACAAAAATACAGTAGACGCTTTCAAATTTCACATCAGATTCATAAATGCAGGATCTAAACGTACATTACAATTTAAATAACAAAAGCACAGTTTTATAAATCTAGAAACAACCTCTTTCATTCACTGCCCATCTGCACCTCTCTGTCGCGTCATGTCTCGGTGAGCAAGTCTTACCCTGAGGGATCCGCAGGCTCTGGGATAGTAGCTCATGCAGGCCATCATCCCCTCCATGGCTGCCAGCTCACACTGCCATCAAAAGAGGAAAATGGCTTCAACAGGGATGCAATCGCTTTTAAAAATGTTTCCCCAATTCATTTCAACTCAAGCTTTCGTCTCAAGACATCTTGTTAAAACATTTCAGTTCATTATTATCATTGTATCATTTTATTTGTGGATCTGCCTCCTTGCAAAAAGCATCCGTGAAATGTCCTGTATAAATGCGATGTTGCTACAACTGCTGCACTATCGCTGTGTTTAATGCGCCGAAAGCAGCCAATTATAAAGACCCGTAGTTTCCAAAAGGTTAGTCTCAGTATTCTTAATAAAAGAGACAAACAAAAAACAAGGAAGAATTTGGGCCATCCGAGCATTTGTGTCACGTTGTAGAGAACAAATAGGTCATGGCCAGACGCTGTCAGCAGCCGTCGAGGAGCACAATGACAGACAAGCGTCTCAGACTGCGCACTGTCTGAATCCCTTACATAAAGGACACAGTCCTGTGAGATTTATATGTGGTTAATGCTTTACGAAAAATAAACTGAATATTTGCTACCACAGGAACTGGGAAAAATCTTGTCTGAGAGTAATGTGATGTGTTTCCACATTAGATAAACCTTAAAATGTAATAATCGGCCACTCAAACTTCCTGGACTGTATTTCATTGCCCCACTTGCACCTTTAACAACATGCACCCCGCCAATGCGTGTTTACTAGCTACTCTGCCTGTGGTAGAATGCCACATCATTGCTTTATGCAAACATTTTCTTTGTTATATTCATCTAAAAAAAAAAAAAGGGCTCCCTCATGCACGATAAGTGCATGTTGCACAAGTCCCGATGTTAGTGGCTCCTCCGGCCCTCATCACCCACCTCTGTCTTGAGACCCATCAGAGATGTTAGGATTCCCAGGATGGAGTTGAGGCCAACCTCCCTCGCCAACTCCGGCAGCTGGGACGAATACTGCAGCAGATCCTTTAAGATGTTCACAGCGAGCTGGATGGTCTGAACTGGGGCCTGAGACTGCGTCCGCAGACACACGAGGACATGAGGGGGCAGAGAACAACGGAGCAGCTGCGGTGTTTGTTTGGGTCGCCCGGCTGCCAGGTACTCACGAAGGACCATTCACCAAGTGTCTGCGTCTTACCTGTACGACCTGCTGAATGGAACGCAGCCAGGACAAGCAGTGCTGCTGGAACAGATCACACGAACTGTCCTTAACCAGCATGGAGAGCAGACAGAGCCCTTCGAACCTGCTCACACACACACACACACACACACAAACAAAACAGGGATTTGCCTTCATAAATCTATTCAGCGCTTACCATTATGAACCCAAGCGAGGCTATGAGATGAGCTGGTGAAATGATCATCTATTCAACTAGATTTAGCACATTCCATGAAGAAAGCACAAAAAGGAGGAAAAAAAAGGGTGCAAAGGAGAATCGTTTACATTCTACAAGCTCCATCAAATAGCTGGACATTTTCAGGTAAATTCCCCCCATTGAATCGGAAACAATATATTAATACAGAAAGTGGTAATTTCGGTTTCCTTAGGTTTCTGTAAAAATCATGTAAAAACATGAAAAGGCACCTTTTCAGTCAAATTCACAGGATATAAGCCAGAGATGTTCTATTTAATGTCATTGAGGGTTGGGATTTTTTTTTTTTTTTTAAAGGTGTGACATTTTGTAAGCTGAATTGAGATACGTTTGACCTTTTCTTTAAAAATCACACAAAATGATCAATTGCTTTTCAGAGTAGTTGGAGAATAATGAAGGACTCGCTGCTGCGACTGCATTACAACAACATCCTCAGCAGCACCTCGGCCCCGGGCTCTTTAGTGGTGTATCAAAAAAATAAATAAAATAAAGATACCGGTTTGGTGACTTCGTGGCGTCATGGCGGCACGGCTCACTCGCTACAGCGGCCGCGTGCGAATCGAAGGGTGACTGGTTCAGTCCTCAGCTCTGGCAGAGAGACTCTGTCAAAGTGTCCTTGAGCGAAAAAAATACTGAACCGCTGGTTGCTCCCAGTGAGCAGGATGGCACCTCGCATGGCCGCCGCGTGCACTGTGCGAATGTGTGTGTGAACGAGGCCGTGAGAATGTGGAGCCCTTTCAGTATTGTTGAGGTCGAAAAATGCTAAATAAATGCAAGCCCATTTACCAGGGTGCTGCCCCAAATATGGCATTATATATATATTTAGTTTTCAATATTTATCAGTGAGAAGTTTCAATCGTACCTTTTGCCCCTGCACAGATGGGCAACACTGACGCTCAATGAAACACCATAATAAACAAAAAACACACACACACACACACACTCATATGCTTACTTGAGTTACTGTCATACTCAGTGAGCTCTGTCCGCTTCAGCAGCATCTAAATCACCGTAATGACACTTGACAGGACACCTTGAGCGCCTCACCTGGTTTTGCTGGAGCCCAGCTTGGCATTGCTGAAACCCACGAGACCTCCGGCAGCGCCCGCGCCCTGCACGGGGAAACAACCACTCGTGAAGAAAAAAAACCCCAAAACAAACGACAAACTGACCGACAGCGGCGCCACGCGAGCCTCTGTCACACACACACACACACACATATATACACACACACACACACACATATATATATGTGTGTCCGCTGGGTGAACAACAAAGCCTGCAGCCCGGAGCAGCGGCGGTTCTGCCGCCGCGGCTAACAGGTGACTAGCTTCCCAGCGACCACGCTTGCTCGGGCAGGGGCGGCGGGGGGGGGGGGCGCCTCTACCTGCGTCGGAAACACGCCATGTTCCCTGTAGTTGGCCAGCAGCGCCGGCATGAACTCCGGACGCTGCTCCTTCAGAACCGACACGAAACCCTCGGTCAGTCGCATAGCGGACGGGCCATGCAGCCAAGCCGATGCAGCCATCTTGCCTCTCGTCGCCAAGCTGACGTCACCACGGCGCGACGCAGTGACGTCGTATGAGCGCGCTCTTTGTTGTCATCCAGCCCCGTTTAGAGCTCCGGGAGTCGCGGACGGTGGGGTTGGACGCGTGTGAGCCCGCGTCCACAGCTTCCTGCGTGCTGGTCGGGTTCCACTGCGGGTCGCCGTGCGGGTACCGGGTCCGTCCAGCGGCGATGGCTAACGAGCGGCTCAGAGCGCTGGAGGAGGTGGAGAAGGAGATCGCGGTGATCCTCCAGTGTGCCGGTGAGGAGCCACTGCAGACCTCCACTGCACGACGACACGATCTAGACTTTGATATTGTACTTGCTCACGCTGTGGTTTGGTGCTAGCGTCTTACACACTTTTTTAAAGTGGAAAATACAGTAAGAATTCGGATATTTAACAAATAAATGCTGAGCAGTTGAATGGAAACTGATGATCCAAGGATCTGCTGTGACAGCAGTGACGCCAGCATCTCTCCATTTGAATAACTGCAATGAAATCAGAACACCGCTTCCAAAGACGTTGGTACGCTTTATAAGATGTTCATAGAAACAGAATGTTGCTTTTTGCAAAACACTGAACCCCCGTGTTTAATTGAAAAAAAAAAAAATCAAGAAAACGTATTGAAAAGGGAAATTTAACTCTTAACTTATGAATTGTCGTTGTTGCTGTTGTAACAGCCCCATTTGGAATTTTGATGCCTGCGATATATTTCCCAAAAGCTGGGACAGGCTCATGTTTACCACTCTTTTGCATCAGCTCTCTTTTTTTTTTCTTTTTTAACAATACTGTGCAAGCGTTTGAGAGCATCTTGATATGTTGCTATTTTATGGTAAACAACCCTTTTAAAATAACCCTCTGTGGACCATCACCTTATCATGGTGGAGGAGTCTGAGTGTCCTAATGATCCCAGGAGCTCTGCTGTCCGGGCCAGCAGTCTCCCATGGCAAATTGGTCTTTGGTGAAGGGTGAGACAAAGAATGGTTCATAAAAATGCATGTAGGAAGAAACACATGAAGGGACCAGTGTGCCCTGCCTGGAAGGTTACTAGGGCCCTCCGTTGGAGCCAAGGCATCAGGAGGGTGCCTGCCAGCACCTATAGGCTGGGCCTTCGCCCATGGGGTCCGGTCAGGTCCAGCCAGAGGCTGTCCGTCCTCCAGCAGCCCCACCACCT
This sequence comes from Dactylopterus volitans, assembly GCA_901007715.1. NCBI lineage: Eukaryota > Metazoa > Chordata > Actinopteri > Syngnathiformes > Dactylopteridae > Dactylopterus > Dactylopterus volitans. The sequence continues at coordinate 24,424 of CAAKHG010049684.1, read as the reverse complement.
GCTGGAGGAACCAAATGGGTCTGGGGTAATGTGGATCGGACGGCAGCCCGCTGCTGCCCCCACGACCCAGACCCAGAAGAACAAGCAGAGACGAGAAGACATAACACTCTAAAATTACAAATGAACAGAAAACAGTATTTTGGTGGAATATACTTTGAAAAGCACAGGTCCTCCAGGCTGGTAGGTTGCAGTGAAACAAAAAACTACTGTAGGTTTTGAAAGCGCAGCTACTTCAGACAGATGCTACTCACCATACGAGTCCATTGTAAATTCAAAGTCACAATTTCTGGTCGTAAATCTTACATTTTTTGTTGCATGCCCCCCTGGAAGGTAACATCGTTCTGGAGCTTTCCAAAGACAAACACAACGCCAGTCTCCTGGACAGACAGCTGGTCCAGTTCCAGAGCTCTGTCAACCGAGTGGAGAGCGAACTGAGCGCCCAGATCCGCTACCTCACACAGGTCAGACACACTCTAGCAGTTTCACTGGTTATTGTATTTACGAGTGTCTTCATTTTCGGTCCTAATGTTTGGTCGGAAGGTTATTCACCCTCGCAATAACGGTCATGTTTCACAGTTTACAATTTCATAGTACATGCAGATATTCTGCTTAAATGTCACAGCTGATTATCCTTTTTTTGAAGCTCTGGCGTGAATCTGCAACTTAAAATTGAAAGAAAACTGTCAATTAATGCAGAGATTATTGGGGATTATTTGTTCTTTGCTTGTCTGATAACTGCACAACAAATAATCGAGTAATGTCCAAATGTTCCGGACTTTGTAGTTTCCTTCAAAAAAGTGCAAAGAACTTTCAAGCCAACCTTTGGTTATGATGCCCTGTGGCTTCCATTATCCAACATACAGCATGTTTTTGCCCTTTGCAAGCAAAACTAAGCTATTATTGCTAAACAGATTATTGCTCCCACACTGTGGGTGTAATCCATATATTAATTTTATAAACATAAACATATAAATAAGCAAACTAAAGAGGTTTTGTTGATTTTAAGGCACTATATATATATATAGATATATAGATCTATAGATATATAGATATATAGATATATATCTATATCTATATATATATCTATAGATCTATATATCTATAGATCTATAGATATAGATCTATAGATATATATATCTATATATATATATATATATATATATATATATATATATATATATATATATATATATATATATATATATATATATATATATATATATATATATATATATGTATATATATATATGTATATATATGTATATATATATATATACATATGTATGTATATATATGTATATATGTATACATATGTATATATGTATACATATGTATATATGTATATATATGTATATATATATATGTATATATATGTATATATATATATATACATATGTATGTATATATATATATATATATGTATATATATGTATATATGTATATATATATATATATATATATATGTATATATATATATATATATATATATATATATATATCTATAGATATATATATATGTCATTAACTGTAAATATAGTTTCCTCGTTCCTAGTTTCCTTTATAAAAATATTTTTTTGCAATTTTCCAATGATTTTTATATGAATTTCTGGTCATTTTCATGTGACTTTTCCCCAAATTTTTGTCAACTTTCTGGTGATTTTTTTCTTATTAATTCCCACATTTAGGGAAAAAGAAACCAGATGAAGTCCAGTGAATTTATTGGGCAGATTATCAAGGAAATTGGTCGGGGGTAAAAGGATGATCAACAAATTGGCAAAAAAAATACGTATTTTTGTACAAAAAAAATATATTCATGATTTATTTCTTAAAAGATATTTTGAGGGTCAGATCAGTGATGCTTAGCCAGAAGTCCTGGTTTTTTAATACTGTGGAAA
>CAAKHG010049682.1:4234-26571 GCA_901007715.1 Dactylopterus volitans | reverse complement strand
GTGTGTGGTAACTGGTAGTGTGTTTTGCCCACAGTGGAGGTCGATGACGCAGCAGCAGCAGGCGGAGTACTTTGAGCAAGCTCGCGTGGAGCGACTGCTCCATCAACAGCAGCACCCCGACTGGTCCCCGATGGACAACTACGTGAGTCCAACCTGCTCATTTCCAACTCACACACACTCTCATCGGTACACTCGGACCGATGAAACACAGCTGAGTCTTGCTCTCACTGGGTGGCGCGAGATGGTGTTCTAAGGTGTTTGTGTTTGTGTAGGGCAAAAAGAGGAAGAGGAGCTGTGCTGCCAGCGGTGTTACAGGTAGGATGATGTTTCCACGTGAAATGTGATGAACATTTGAGATCATACAAGATGAGAACTGATCAGCGTTTGTGTTTGTTTGTTGCAGCAGCCGCACCTGATAAGATACGTCTGAGCTGGCCAAGCAGATGCGTGTGGCACCGAGAAACACAGCACTATAACATGCTTGATGTGACGCAGTGATTGTTTATATTTTTAATAAAGAGGCAAATATTTTTTTTATTACATCCATGATGGAATGTGTATTCTGTTCTGCATGACAGTCAGACATGGCCTGACCTCCACACCCTGACATCAGGCTTTGCTACACAACACTCATTAGCTTACCACTGAATGTTGGTTCTTAATAGTTAAGGGGCTGAAATTTTTCTTATCAAGTAGCGACTGCTGGAAAATGTTCCTTATCATCCAGTTGACTGAAGCAAACATCCCAGTATGATTTCCATGCATGCAGTTAAAGGTAACAAAAATGCATTGATACTTTGCAGGTAAATATTCCATTGAAACAACTCCCAGTTAAGCAATACATGTCATGACAAGCCCTTTGCAAACACACCACACGGTGCCTCCCCACTTAATGTTGGTACTAAACAGTAAATCGCTGAAATTTCACTTTTTCTGTTAAAATATATATTTTAGAGCTGCGCCAAATCTAATCAACATTTACAAGCGCAATGCAAATAATAAACAGAACAAAAATGTGTCAGTACTATGCAGATAAAGATCTTATTGAATCAACTCTGAATAAAGGACTAAATAATGTCCAGACAAACTCTTTAATATATGTTATTTCTTGTCTTGCGTGTGTTGATACTGATCTGCAAAACTCAGGCCAAAAGATTTTCATCGCTCTCTGGTGACTTAATGCAGCATTGGCGATAAACCATGGCTCCTTCATGTTCGTGAATGGGACTTGGGCCAAACTAAAATATCAAAGTATTTTACAAATTTCCCCAATGATGGTTTGCATAATTTCAGGTAGTTTCTATCGCAGTTTTTTTCAGGTGTTTTTTTTCCCCTCATGTTTGATTTACATTGGTTATTTGGTGTTATTAAAAAAATGGGTGTGCGACATCCTGATCGACAGCAGAGTGGAATACCAGAAGTAACTGAGCTATCTATGGATTTTTTTTAGTTAAAGTTATTAGAAAATTACTTAAGTACCTGTAAGTGTCTGATATATAACCTCCTTAAATATCTAAAGTAATATTCTGCTATTTAATGTACAAATTGAACATACAAATCATAGACCGTATAAAAGATGGGGGGTGGGGGGCTTCAGGGCTCAGAAATGAATCCTATGCGGAGGCCCGTTAAGCCTGCATTCTATCTGATGGCCATTAGATGTCGACACTGCTGGTTGCACAAAACTTTTCGACGCATTCATGTGTGCGGCAAAATGACGAACTTCTCACCTGAATTATTCCCCCAGATGATGTCGTCATGACAAGCTTAAGGTCTCAACCGCTAGAGTCTGATTTCATTTCAATACAGAATGATATATTATTGGGGTGAATTAAGCCGGCGTGCATTTTTAAAATGACGATAAAGTCTGGCTTGCAACCAGCCTGTGATTGGCTTGCAATCAGCCAATGGTTTCACTGCCTCAACAGGACAGGAGCTGCGAGCGATTCACCGGGATTCAGATACCCTGAAGTTGTCGGTTGTTGCTTGCTAGCCTGTAAACTTTGTTAAAAGATCGGTGGATGAAGCCACAACGCTCGAATGATTCAGATTTTCATTTTTACCAGTAAGTTGATTTTGTCACACATGGTTTTTTTTATCTGGCGAAATTGGAATCCCAATTAATATCGTAGTTAATGTGACGAGGAGAACCTCTATGATATTCGCCGAGGTTGCGAGCTGGCCTTCGGCGTCAGCCAACGGTGGTATAAAGACATATTTTACCAACATGAAGCTGTTTCTGACTCGTGATTAAGTTGACGTTTATCGCAGGTATGAAGGAAGAAAAGTACAGCGCAATTAAACAGTGATGTTGTCATTAGGTAGAACTGAACAGCTGCTGCGGCTGATGTTTCACGTGAACTCAGTTATTTGAGACTGAACTCATTGCAATGCTGTTTTTTCCGGCATCAGCAGACGTAATGTCCGAAGGTTCCAGCTCATTCAAAACGCTGCAGCCAGGCTTTTAACAGGTGCTAGGAGAAGAGACCAGATGACACCAGTCTTGGCTGCCCTTCACTGGTTACCAGTGTGTTTTAGAATTGATTTTAAGATTTTACTGCTTGTTTTTAAAGCTTTGAATGGTCTGGCACCTGCGTATATCTGTGAACTTTTGGTTCCCTATGAGCCTGATCGAGATCCTCCAGCGGGGCCCTACTGAAGGTTCCTAAATCACATCTTGTAACAAGAAGAGACCGGGCCTTTGCTGTTCGGGCCCCTCAGCTGTGGAACTCCCTGCCTGGAGATCTCAGGCAGGCAAACTCGGTGTCATCTTTTAAATCTCTTCTTAAAACTAAATTTTTTACCGTATGGCCTTTCTCAACTGCTGACATTTGTTGTGTTTCATTACTGAATATTGTTACTGTTTTGCTCTGGATATTTATTTGTTTTACCGAAAGCACTTTGTAACTTGGTTTTAAAAGGTGCTCTATAAAGTTATTATTATTATTGTTGTTGTTGTTGTTGTTGTCGTCGTTGTTGTTATTGTTGTTATTATTATTATTATTTATGATCTGACATTTTGCAGCCTGTTGAGGTAAATTTATAGTGATGATGTCATGACTGGACCAGCGATGAAAAGTCATTGATTCTTGTGTTTGATGAGTCAAAAGTCCTCAGGTTGTGGTGTCACTTTAGTCTGACTGAAGCTGCACTAGAATACAGTATAACAATGGAACTACTGTACAAACACACCGCAGACAACAATCATCAGCCGCTCATCTGTTACAATCTCGCTCAGTTTTACTGGTGTTTTCATATTAAATACAAAAATCATCAGGAACATTTGTCAGCAGGAGTTTCTTCTCTTAGAACAGCGAGTCCATCCAGGAGAGTCCTCAGCTACAGCTGCTTCATGGACATGATCATCGTTCATGGATATGATGGTTGTGATCCAACACTGTGTCTGACTGTTATTCTGAAGGTATCAAGACTGAAGCAGTGATAGAGCAAACAGGCGGAGGAGCTCATGTATGGAGCAGCTTTCTTCTGCATGAGGAAGAGGAAGCCGCATCAACATCTGACGATGATGATGATGATGATGATGACGATGAAAACTCTCCAGCTTCCTCTGATGAAGGACACATCAGCTGTGCAGCAGTTTATTCTGCTGTGGTGAGTTTTAAATAAACCTACTGTAATTACATGTTTCTGAGGACATTTTTCATTTTTAAAGAAACACCTGTCTTGGTTTTTCTAATGCTGATTATGGCTTTCGTAGAAATGTACTTATAATTCGCGAACAAAATAAAGCCAAACCTAAAGCATGTTGTTGTGTTTTCAGTGCTGTTTATGGCATAGAAGGTTAATTTACATAAAAACATTTATGGACTTGAGATTTAAAACACATCAGCATAAGCCATAAAAAAAAATCAACCAACTTAAGACAAGAGCTTGCACTGAAAATACCTTTATTGCAGATGAGGAGCACAAATTTAAACACTAGAAGGATGCATTAAAGATTTAAAATGCATAAATATTTAAAGAAAGGTAAAGACATAAAATCTGCCTGTACAGTTAAAGTGAGCCGAGTTCAACTGTCTGTAGTTTGGTTGTAACAGTTTATGACCTGGTTGCATTGATGCGTATGTAATGGAGAACAGTCTAGCAGCCATCATTAACATGGAGTCCCAGTGTGAGAGCGTTGATAAGAAGCTGTCAGTCATCTCTGACGTCTCCTCATGTTAACCAGCTCTCGCTCCACTTTAGTCACTATGAGAGAGACAGAACGCAGCTGACCGGGTGTGCGAACGGAAACGTGTCCAGTAACAAACTCTAACTACATGACTGATGCTCCTCAACAGAGCACTCATATTTTAATAATCATCATGTATGATAATCAGTCTTTCCCCAACTTACAGCTGCTTCCACCTGGATGTCTGAGTGATGCCAGACAAGATGATCTTCAAGTGGGGATGGTTCAGCTCTTCCATCACTGATGCAGCCAGGATGATGCTTGAGTCCCCGGCTCATTCCCAGCATGCACCACTCACTGTTCCTCTTACAATATGGGTGGGAAATACATCGATGAGGAATGAATAACGTTGTAGAAGATATAGAAAACCATGTTGACCTGTAGTTCATTAGAGTAACTTCTAAAATACACCGCCAGTAACGGTGTTCTGAGGTGTAACGTTCACTTAGTTCAGCGAGATTATCTGCTAACCCTTGAATGACCAGCGTGTCCCTTAATAACTTCACCGTTCCACAATGATGGCTAACCAACATTTGTTAATGACACTGACGACCCACTTTAGCATGTTGCTGCTAACACTCGCTATGTCAGGCTAAAGTAAGCTGACTGGTTTCGGGTTTAGACTTTACTAGATGTGGTCTTGCGTCGTTAAACGTTACCTTACACAAGGTTACGTCCACTATTATGTCATTGCAGTTGCTCCTATTGTATAATATTTTCTAAACGTTTCACATTTGTGCACTTAGCTATTAAGCTTACCTTGACTTATAGAAGCTAACTTTGTTAGCAGTGACCACTCATAGTAAAAACAGACGTTCCAGCTGATGCAGTCAGGTATATGAGGCACAGGTCGGTCCTGGTTTCAGAATTCCAGGAGCCAATGGGTGGTGTCACGCCTGCCTCTGTCCATATGGTCCTTGGTACAAATGCAAGTCAATGATGCTAAAAAAAAGCAAACTGTAGCTACGTAAATGCAGTTAGTGTCTATGTCTACATTGCAATTTCTTAATTTTATATGATCAGCATGTGTCTCCAGAGTGTATGTCTGTCTCTGTCTGCTATCAGCACCCTCATTTGTGTGTGTTTCTATGTTTAGATATACATTGATCAGCCATAACATTATGACCTCTGACAGATGAAATGAATAATACTGATTATCTGGTTACCATGGCGTCTGTCAGAGGGTGGGATATATTGGGCAGTAAGTGAACACAATTGATGTGTTAGATGCAGGAACAAGAGTAAGGTTTTGAGCCACTTTGACAAAAGTCAAACGGTGATGGCTAGATGACTGGGCCAGAACATCTCCAGAACTGCAGCTCTTGTGAGGTGTTTCTGGTCTGCAGTGGTCAGGACCTATTAAAAGTGGGCTAAGGAATGTAAAGTGTTTAATTGGTGGCAGGGTCATGGGAGGCCAAAGCTCACTGATGCATGTGGGGAGTGAAGGCTGACCCGTGTGGTCCGATCCCGCAAACAGGCTACTGTAGCTGAAATTGCTGAAACGGTTAATGCTGATCCTGATAGAGAGGTGTCATGGCAATTGTTGTGTGTGAGACTACGTAGGCACAAACCAGTCAGGGTGCCCATGCTGACCCCTGTCTACATGCGAAAGCACCAACTATTGAAATAAGAGCATCAGAACGGGACGACTGCGCAATGGAAGAAGATGGTCTGGTCTGATGAATCAGGTTTTCTTTCACTTCACGTGGATGGTTGTGTGTGTGTGTGGGTGTGTGTGATGCACGATGGGAAGAAGGCGAGCCGGCGGAGGCAGTGTGATGCTTTGGGCAATGTTCTGCTGGGGAACCTCGGGTCCTGCCATTCATGTGGATGTTCCTTTGACGCGTTGCACCTACCTAAGCATGGTTGCAGACCATGTCCACCCTTTCATGGAAACGGTATTCCCTGATGGCAGTGGCCTCTTTCAGCAGGATAATGCTCCCTGCCACAAACCAACAATTGTTCAGGAATGATTTGAGGAACATAGTAATGCATTCAAGGTGGTGACTTGGCCGACAAATTCCCCAGATCTCAATCCAGTTGAGCATCTGTGGGATGTTGTGGACAAACAAGGTCCAATCGACAGGTCCCCACCTATGAACTGAAAGGACTTAAAGGCTCTGCTGTCTACATCTTGGTGCCAAATACCACAGCACATCTTCAGTGGTCTAGTGCAACAGGACCTTCGGCAGGTGCTCTTAATGTTATGGCTGATTGTGGAGCTGAAAATGCGTCTTTAGGTGAGAAATGCATTCCCTGTAGGCATGCAAACATAAACGAATGTCTAATCTCATCATCTTTGGCTTATTCCGGTTACGGGTTGTGGTCGTGCTGGAGCCGATCCCAACTGAAAACGGGCAAACGGCGGGGTAACACCCTGGAGGAGTCGCCAGCTCATCGCAGGGCCACATGAAGGACAGACAACCACTCGCACGCACACCTACGGGCAACTTAGAGTAGCCAATTAACATCAGCATGCTTTTGGAGGTGGGAGGAAGCCGGAGAACCAGGTGAGAACCCACGCAGACACGGGGAGAGCATGCAAACTCCACATAGAAAGATCCCAGGCCGGGAAGTGAACCCGCGACCTTCTTGCTATGAGGCAACAGGGCTAACCACCGCACCACCATGTTGCCCCATAAATGAATGTATACAAGTAAATGTATTTCTACAGACGAAACCTCCTGTCCTGATTTGAATGTAGACAAATAAACAGTACATTTACATGCGGCCTTGTTTTTGGTGGCTTTATACAAAACATAGTTTTGCATCATTTTTTTGCTGCTGGTTATTGTTGCTCTTTCTATACCTGTTACAGCTTTAGACGATGTGATAGTGGCACCTCATTACTTCCACCGAGAGTCATTAGACGTCAACCATTAAGGGCTCTTAAGCCTCTTGTTACTTGTAGGTTTGAAAGTTTACTCCAGAGAGTCATACTTGGCTTTAGTGAACTTTGTTCAAACCTTGTTTCAGGCCGATGTAGCCCGCGCCGCAACTCAAAAAGGGCTCAGTTGGCAGAGCTGCAGAGAGCATTGTTTTGCATGGCAGTTCTCCAGGAGAGTCATTTTAATCTCAGCGAGGCTCCTTTTGATCCAGATCAGTTTTTCAGAGTTAGGCTTTTCTCTTTGACTCACTGTGAGCTCCTCCCCCACGCTGTTATGCTCTGCGGCTAAAAGTTACATTGTCATAGGTGAACAGCCTCCTGCTCAACGGCATCTCTTGGACATTGATTTAAGTAACACTAAGTTCCAAATTACACTTTTTATTAAAGTTACCTGATTTTTTTTGGGGGGGGGGGGGTTGACTCACTTTTCAGAGCTCTGCACCTGAGTACTCTCAGCAAGGACAATTACATGCACTCCCAGAAATAGCTCATGTGTCACTGTCTCTTTCTCTGGCAACTCCTTGTTCTTCATGCCGCCTGTTTTTCTCTCTTTGAGTTGCCTTCCACCCGCCTCTCCTCCCTCGCTTCCTCCCTCTAGGGACGGCTCAGTGTGAGTCCGACCCCACCGCGATGGATCATGATGGATCGCGGTGGGGTCGGACCGAGCCATCCAGCTAATGCAAGGAGCCAGGCTGCAAATGACTATTTGTTTGCCCTCACACGGCTGCTTCACCATGGTACCAGTGGTGTGTATTTCAGCCTTCGTATTGCGCTCTCCCCTTCGACCAATTAGATGTCAGTGCTCCCCCTGCCCTTGAGCCTATTATTAAGACTGTGCTATAAAGTTGATAATTCATTGCCTGAATAATCGAATATTTTTATTAAGTCCAAGGTTATATGTATGCACAGTCTCCTCTTAATTAGCTTGACCAGAGGCGTGTGGGTATTTGAAGCACTGTCCTTCATCTGTACGTACTCTGCTATACATACAATGCTTCCTTCTGCAGAATAGTAATGAGAATCTGGAGGGATTTCGGCATAAAAATTGGATCTGTTATTAGATCTGTCAAAACGACTTAAGATCGGACTCCGGCGTCCACATGCGAATGCAGCCTGATTTGTCAGTGATGGGAAGGTCACGGACCGAGGCCATTCATGCCCAGGAGTCCTCAGGTAGCCTGACCTGTTCTGACACTGCCATCCTCCTTCTCTGCCAGTGTCTCCTCTGCTTAACTCAGCCAGGTTCCCTGGACAGAGAGAGGAGGCAGAAGAGAAAGAGAGAGAGAGAGAGAGAGAGAGAGAGAGAGAACAAGAGAAACAGAGAGAGAGAGAGAGAGAGAGAGAGAGAGAGAGAGAGCGAGAGAAGGTGTGGAGGACAGAGCAAACAGCCTGTTTGCAGTCACAACACCAACTTTGGAGAGGACATCTGGTCAGCAGTCTGCACACTTACTCACCACCACTTATTCATCGCATCAGCATATACAAATAAAGAAGACAGTCCCTAAAAAGAACTCAATTGCCCCCTAGTGGTTGCTTGCAATATAGGTCATAAACCCCAACCTTCCATGTTTGTGGATGGGACACAAACCAAAAGAAAAAAAGACAAGAAAAGAAAAACTCAAAGTACTTGTCATGAAAAGTCTTCCCAAAGACGGTTTCTGTCACTTTCACATGGTTCCCATCATGCCAATGTTTGTTCAGGTGTTAATTTATCTATTATTTATTTATTATTTATTATGTTTTTGCAGTTATTACGGCTCTTATTTATAATATCCACAACATCCAACTCTTGTGTATATATGTACAGAACTGATTTCATTCCAATGCACATTGTGTTGCTTTTTTCTCGTTGCGTTTATCTCTTAGTGCTTATTTCTCAGTTTATTTTTCAGATTTTTAGATATACATTTACACATACTCGTACATGTATACGTGCCTGTTGACCGCTAAGCACATCCACGCATCAAGCTAAATTCCTCGTATGTAATCTAATTACCTACATGGCAATGAAGGCATTCTGATTCAGATTTTTTTGTCTCAGGTTTAGTTTGAACTTATTATTGAACTTACTTGATGCTATGAACAGGTTTGATGCCAAGACTGACAGGGAAGAGGCATTTAAAGACATCTGTTCAGGAAATGTACTGCATATAGGAAAGTCAAGAGGAAATGGAATGCTGACTGCCTGCAACTGCCGTTGTTTCAAACCATAAAACAGTTTTTCAATGTCAAACCGATGACTGATGATGAATGAATTGTCATTTGATTGATTTGTGTGGGAGCTCGATTCTGCAGCTCGATTTGCTAATCGCTCGTGTGCAGGCTCAAGTGACGGGACCAGCGCTGGTTGGCGGCAATGTGTCCGGGATAATTTGCCATAATTTTTGTGCAGTGGAATGAGGTCCAGATTATATTACACATTTATATTAATCTACACAACCACCCATGGAAACTCTTCCAATCTGTTTGTCTTCTTGAGTCCAACAAGCAACAATATACATTGATTGCTGTGGCTATAGAGGAAGTCTTTGGACTATGATTTTCACTACTACATGTTTAAAGCCTATTTAGATGTGATGTCAAGGGCTATGAGAGCCTTGAAATTTTTTTGGTTTGTGTGTCTTGAAAGTGTCACATGACCAGTTAGGTGTTTTCTCTGGTACATCATCTTTAATTCTTTCTGCACATATTTTAGGAGTATAACTGTGAATCACTAGGGTATTCTATTACATTTGCCACAGTTTTTCACAACAAGACAAAGCACGGCATGTTTATTTGACCTAAACCCTGTCAGGACCGGAAGGTATTTTCTTTGCTGTTTGTTTGGATCTTTGGCCGTCTCATAGAGGAACCTCAATCCCTCAGTGGGTTGGGAATCGGCTCAGACATCGTTTGTTTGGTTATTGTCCGAGGACATCACTCCTCCCTAACTATCCTCTCTTGTACATTCCCTTCTGCTTCGGTGTTTGAAATTCACAATCAAACATGTTTGAAGCTCTACAATTGAAACCTTAAGCCCCACTGTATTACTGAGGGACTGGCTACAGTGCTACCTGATCCCATTTTCATAATTGACAACGCAAACGCCATCATATTTATCTTGCCTCAGTGGTAGTTAAAGGCTTTCGGCAATTTTGCATGTGGCCTTCATGTATATCTACTGAACCGGAGGCCAAATTTACATTAATTTCCATGTTTTCTGAGGCAGGATATGACCTGACCAGCCAGGTCAATGATAGCCGGACTGGAAGCTATGGTAATCTGATTCCTCACTTTGTAAAAAAAAAAATAAAAAAAATAAAACTGCAGAGGCTAAATAAAGGACATACCTTTCATAGAGAGAGCTGGGCCGAAGTGTTTAAGTTTTCTCCATTTGGACCTGCTCTAACCCTCTGTGCAATTTTGAACTGAATCAATTTGACACTTTAAATTCACAATTTTGAAGTAGAAGCAGAAAAATCTGTTTGACTATTTGAATACATTTAGTAAATCAAAATAATATATTTTTTATTATTTACATCGATGGATATAGCCTATCCAAGCCCCCTGCATGATATCAGTTTTAGCATTTTTCTCTCTTAACATGATCAATAGGCAGCAGGAGCCTCTGCTTACACTACTGACATTAAAGGATAATGGTGCATTTAATTCTATTGCACTGCTGTAACACTATGCTACACAAAAGGCCTGATTTAATAAGATGCCAAATAAAGAGCGCTAAATTGTGTGTGTAATGTAACCTATTGCATGTGCAGCTGGTGGATATTTTTCGCGTTTTACTGTTTCCACTATAAGGGGTTCAGAGGGAAAGCAGGAAGTCTGCAAAATTAAATTCGACCTGATTGAGTTGCAGGTATAAGTTGAAGAGGGAAATAAAAACATTTAAAAAGAATCGCAATATGGGATAGTAGAAAGTCTCTCACCTTGTCTAATTTGCTTCTGCTTATCCGGGTCCAGGCAGCAGTGGCCTGCCGTCTGATCCACATTGCACCAGACCCATATAGTTCCTCCTGCAGGTGGTGGGCCTGCTGGAGGATGGATCCATGCCTCTGCCTCACGCTGGACCAGACCCAATGGGCGAATGCCCAGCCACCAGGAACTCGCTGACAGGCCCCTTCCCCAGGCCTGGCTCCAGGGTGGGGCCCCAGTAACCCTCCGGGCAGGGCACACTGGTCCTTTGATATTTTTCTTCCCATATGCGTCTTTATGGACATTCTTTGTCTGACCCTTCACCCAAGACCCATTTGCCATGGGAGACCCTACCAGGGGCTGCTGCCCCCGACATTATAGATATCAACACCACGATAAGGTGATGCTCCACGCAGGGGGAGAGTAGAAAATCCAGAAAGTAAATGCAGTTGGTAAACCAAAAAGTACACAAGATGAAGAGAAGATGGCAAAATATAAGGAGAAGAACCAAATTTAAAAAAAATGAATAAATGAAAAAAGGCAATATAATAAAAAGTTTGCAAATATAAAAGGTGGAAGATTGGGGAGGGGCGAGAGGGGCACACTGGAGGAGAGCAGCACCAAACCAGCCCTCAGCTCATCCAACAACTCTAACCTGTCACTGCTGGACAGCCGATATCTCTGAATTATTTGTCCTACATTCATGCCAAAAAACACAGGTTTGTGTTCTAGTGACACGGGTTAGGAAGACTCTCCACATCCTTTCACTCAGGTCGATTTTGCCTCCTCATCACAGTGACAGTAGCCATCTGTGGACGGTGCTAGGCTGGTTTGACGCTTTCAAAACACAAAATACAGACACAGTTATTTCCAGGCTTCATAAATCGCATTGCGTGCGCTCAACAAACCTATTTGCATTCTCATCTCCCAGCATTTTGTGCACGAGGGCAGGAAAGCGAATGCCCCACATTCCATATTCATCAAGGCATCATAATGAATGAACTGTGCGATATTTGGCTCATTAGAAAGACGCGATTCTCAGTTAGTAGATCAGCTTGCACGCTTGTTGGCTGGCGCAATCGAGTTTGTGTGCGTTTTTGCACACTCAAACCTTCAGTAAATCAGGCCCTAAGAGAAAATAACAGGCTAGGAAAGTAACGTGTCTTTACAGGCAGTGAAAAGACTCCCGGTTCTGCTATGACACCTTGCGCGGCTTTTTTGCTTGTAATGTTTTCTGTCCTATAAACATTTCCCTACACTTATCTTTTTCCGCACTTAGGCCATCAATCAAGCACTGGACCTACGTGGCAGCTCATTTATACAGACACAAAATCATATCAATCTGTGAGATAAACGGTTAAGAAAGTTCTTGCCACGCAATCGTGTCATCAGCTTGTCTACTATTTATTACTAAAGCTGCGGCTTTGCCCAGGTGCCCGCAACACTGACCGATTCTTTCAGGCGACCAGGCACCGACACCACTTTCAGGCTCTCCTTCAGTCTTGGGGAAGGTGTTGTTCCCACAGGGGCCTGCCAGACTGTGAAAGTCACGGCTCACAGTTGCATCTTGGGAACTTTCTCTGAGGACCTGCTGCTACCTGTCACAGGACATCGGCGACCACTTACATTGACCTTCAGGTGAAGTGAGATAACGCCGCTGGGCTGCGAGCGTGAGACTCGGCGAAACAAATGAACAAAAACGATATCAGTGTCACTACTCCAAATACCAAAAATGCTATTTTCATTTTAAAACACGTTCATAGTACTTAAAAAAATAATAATTTTTTGAGCCTTGCTGCTTTTGTAGTTTACCACTTTGTACTATTTTCAGTTCCACTTTATGCATGACTGGACTGTGATTTTTAGGGTTTGTAGAATATCTAAAAAAAACAAATAAAACAAAATACTTACTTTCCTGATGCAATACTTTCAAAAAAAAAAAAGTGGAGACGAGGACTCATCACTCCTGTTTCAATGACTCCTGAACGAATGACTCATATTTGCACATTACTAGTCGGATGTCACCATTATGATGCCAATGAATTAATTTTGCTGCCTGAATTAGGTGTTTACCAACTGAATGGCACCTTCTTCCAATAACACATTATCATCTATGAATATTGTACTTTTGTCTTTTGACCGGCAGATTCTAATATCTGTAATAAATCTGTCCTTTAAACTAAATCAAGAGGATTCGTGCGTGCAATTATGTGTGGTGGAGGATGGAAATGATGGCTCTGCCAATCGCAGACACGCGCACACAGACATGAGCATGCATGCAAACACTCTCCAATGTGCAAACACACTCACTCATACATCAGCTGAAGTTAAGTCTGTTGAGTCTGCAAGTTTGACTTTGGGCGTTTGAAGGCCATCTCACTGTGTCCTTTTTATTGTGGCATCGTGACTGTTTGTTCTTTCCGCTTTTGGAATGAGGCTTTATTAAAAATTAATGAATTTTGAGAGGAATCTCCATCTCTCTGGCCTACTACGATGGAATACCAGTGACTTTTAAAACGACGGTGGAATGCAAAAATAGTCTCTTGACATGAAAAGTACTGAAATCGGGTTGCACGCTGGTCTAAAACACACCTTAATCTTGCATTTTTACAAACTCTCCTGTCAACTTTAACTCCAGGCTTCTTCTTTTTTTTTCTACCATGCTTCAGGCTGTTGCTGGTGCTTTGACATGATGAAAATGTGCTCCCTTCATATCCATAAATTATTGGAGGGGAGTCCTGTTCCCCTCTAAATACAATTATAAACAGCACTACAGTTTATACGTATACATTGAAATAATATAACCATAAATATTGCTGTGCGTAACTGCAGCCACCATATTGATGCAGTTCAGCTGTTTAACATGGCGGCAGGGCGTCTGTCTGCAACTGAAACCATCACAACTTGCGAAACGTCTTGCCAGTTTCCAAGAGTTTTGAATGGTTAGAAATGCTGGAAATACCTGTGATGCAGTAAATGTAAATGGCAACAGTAAAATTTCTGCACTGTAATAATTAACTCAGACCTGTCCTGTGTAATTTAGTCCTCAGTATTTTTCAATTATTGTTACAGACCAGTTAAGAATTCAAATATTTATTTCAATATTTACGAAATATTAGTTTGTTGTTTTGAAAAGCAGAAGAAAAGACTCCAACAGCCCAACCAACTCAGTTTAATTCAAGTGTGTTCTATTCTCTTCATAAAGCACCATGTCATAACAGCTGAATTTAGTTCAAGTGAATTTCACATTATTTCACATGGAGCAGATTTACATCAGGCTCTATAAATAAACCCCCCTCCGCATACATTTAATGCAGCATCATTCAGCACCAAATTCAATGTCCCCCGGCAGCAATTGGTCTTGCAATTTTTTTTTCTTCTGTTTATCGTCCCCGTCAATGGTGAAACGAATTATCTGCTTTTGGGTCCACAGAGCTTGAATAGCTTCTCGGGAGCCTGGTTAGTACGTGGATGGGAGACCGTCGGGGACGCCAGGTGCTGTAACCCTCCAGCAGGCCCATCACCTGCAGGAGGAACCATATGTGTCTGGTGGATTGGACAGCAGGCCCGTGCTGCCCCTGCGACCCCGGACCCAGGTCCGGATAAGCGGGAGAAGACGAACGAACGGAAGAGCTTGAATACAGGTGTCAACAAATCAGTGGAGACGTAAAATATTCAGGGACTCATTAGCATAATAATACCTTTATGTGTCACCAGCCTCATCGCTCAGAATGAGGCAATGACTTCCTCTCGGCAGTCCCCGTCATTGTAAATTCATGAATCATGTGCTAGTTAATTAGACTGCAGTTTTGGCACCAAACAATACAATTACTGTGGTTATCCGTATACTGTACAAGCCTTAGATCTTTTCCTCTGATCAACAGCAGCTCTCCGCCTGCCTGCCTGCTCAACCAGCTTAAGTTGATCAAATGGTGTTTTCATGTGTGTGTAGCAATATAGTGATGGAATAGCTCGATAAACAAGTGTGAGCCCTGTCATGGCCCATGCATATTTACAAGAAGACCTCGATACAGAAATGTGCAGTGATGGAAGTGAGCGACTGACTGAACAATTTTCTAAATGCTGATACTTTGAGAGAAAGTGTTTTGAAAATGTGTTTATGATTGAAAGAATGCCTTTGCATGACCTGATGCCATGGACACTCAGGAGGAAGCCCTTCGAAAGCAGCAACCCAGATGTTCACATCATGACATTAAGATTCCCAAAATGCCAGCCTGTCATTTTTCTCTGAGTTATGTCACTCGTGGAAAGCGGTTGCAAATTTATATGCACAACAGTCGCCAAATATATTTATTACATAATGATGGCGAAGTATTCCAATCTGTGTTTGTTTCACTCCTCTCGGGAATGTGAAAATAGTCCAGTTCCATTCCTGAAGGACTCATCTTCATGGACTTCCTGTATTTCTACTGATTATAGTGTCAAATGGAACATATGCGCACTAATCCTCCTATGTTCTGTTCTGTTGTCTTGCCATGTGCTCAGCAGGGCCCACTAATACCTCGAGACAGACAGATGGTTCTGGAGTCCTGCACCTGGCCAACCAACCACTGGGTGCAGCCTGCATTAAGGCCCGACCCCTCATCACTCATTATTGCTTATATAGACGTCAAGGCACATATAAATACACTCAAATACACACAAATAAATAAATAAGTTCATGAGCATACTATAATAGCATTTTTGATGGATGACCACCTTGGACTAGATTTCATGCCTTCCCATGCTCCTGTGACTAATTGATTTTTGGTCCAATGGTGTAATTAATGAGTTAATAGGTTCAATGCTTTTTTAGCTCTTAAAAATAATTAGTTGCCAGTCTAATTCTGGTTCTCTCCCTGGAGAACAAGCAATTTTCTTTAGACTCGATGGCCCACTTTGGTGGTGATGTCGCTTCAGGATGGCTCATCTGAGGTAGGTGCGAATGATCTGGGCTCCTCCACATGGACTCGCCTGGCGTGTCCGGCAGTTGTGACGTTATTAAATGTCAGGACCTCTATTGAGAAAACAAACCAATGGACCAATCACGACTACTTGCAGGATTGGGGCTCTGTGAATCATGGAGAGAACGCTAGCTATGAAAGAGAGGAGCAAGGAGATGCTAGCTACTGAGAAAGCTAGCAAGGTGGCTAGGAGCTTGGAGGAGAAGTTCCATATTCCTGG
The DNA here is from genome assembly GCA_901007715.1 of Dactylopterus volitans. Taxonomy (NCBI): domain Eukaryota; kingdom Metazoa; phylum Chordata; class Actinopteri; order Syngnathiformes; family Dactylopteridae; genus Dactylopterus; species Dactylopterus volitans. The sequence continues at coordinate 10,399 of CAAKHG010049682.1, read as the reverse complement.
ATGCACAATAACTGTTTAGGTAATGTACATCCAAGTCATCTAAAGGCCAAGAAGGAAACCCCTTTAAGAAAAAGGAAATTCTTATTGTGTCATTTTGAGGCACAAAGATGAGTTTGTGAGGAATTTAAAACTTCTGGTGGTCATTGTTGAAAAAAAAGGTAGATGTCTGCTGCATGTCTGTGCCATCTGCCATTGCCCTGCACTATCTTTGCACTGTCTTGGCACTTCCTTCCTGTATCTTACAATGTATTTATTTACTTATTTATACTGAAATGGAGTGACTGTGACCACACAATTTCCTCTGGGATTAATAAAGAATTTCTGATTCTGAATCTGATAATCTATCGGCGGTTCAAACTGATGTTTCATCGTCCGATCAAGTGAAATTTCACCAGCTTGTTTACAGTATTTACATCTGCTGTCTTCACCATGAGCACTTTGAAAAATTAGCCTTCTCCTGAAAAGCATGTTTCACTAACTTCTACTCATCATGCTTACTCGGTGTAAACGAAGATCTAAACTTTACATCAAGCTGGCACCAACAATCCATCATATTCCTTGTTTCAGTTGCCTCCTTACAGCCTTTCTCTCACTGCGCGTCGCCTGATATCCACCACTTGTGACCGGAATCATGCGTCGGCAACAGCCCTGCGCTCGCATGAATCCCAGCACACACGGAGGCGATCCCGGTGCGACTGCAGCCTCGTGACCCCGTCCTCTCCTCTGAGGCGGCGTCAAAGGAAGGAGTTTCTCGCCCGCGCTCTCAGGCATCAATCGATGTAGATCCTCCTAGAATTACATCTCGCTCAATAGGCTGGCGGAGGGCCACACAAATAGACCTGATGACTGAAGATCGATGGGGCTATTGAGGAAGGTATCCATGCGTGCCTGTCATCTCACCGGCCATCTGTGAAAAATAAACCCTGATCCAGCCAAGGCTTTTGCACGTTCGCTTGTGACCATTTAACGCAGGCACCAACCGCTGCGCTCCCCACATGAGCACATATTCGCGGTCGTTCCTGGACATAGAGAAACTTATTTTTCATCTCTTTTGCAGGAAATCGAAAATGTATAACTATTTCAGAGTCCAGAAAATTTACGTGGCAAGATTCCTTGAGACAAGATGCAAATATGATGAAAATTTCTGGTAAGATTGAGACTTTTTTGAATGGAAAAAAAAAATATGCAGGAGTCTCTATGTAAGAACAGTGAGCAAAAATGGTATAGCAGCTTTGAACCTGCTTTGCCTCTAGTTGGTGCAAAATGCATGCTGGGAAACCTGGCTTTTAATGTACTGATTGCAAGTGCATGGCAATGCAGTTGTTGTATTTTTGGTGTTTTTAAGTGTGCATCAATAGCATACTGAATGCAGACGTTGTGAGTAAAAACATACTGTGCACCATTTTCTGCACTCTCTAAAAACAGGGCGGTTGGAAAAACCATAGTCAGAAAGCCAAAACATATGAAATTTATGTGAAATGATACTGACTGTGTTGTGCGACAGCTGAACTGGCTCTGCTGTTTGCTGCGGCACCGACGCAGCTTGATTTCCGCTTGATGGACGAACGGCACCCAGCCCAGATCAGGACGCTAAGCCCTTCTCAGTTGCACTGCATTCAAAAGCAATCAATGCTAATCAAGCTGCGGGGATGCAGCAGGCTTGATGTGATTATTGAAATTCCAGTCGTCTTGCTCCTTCCCTCTGGGGAGCCAACCCCTGCTCTTCCTCCTCCTCTGACTCCACCCGGCCCTTTATGCTGATCACCCTGGCATTGACCCAACTCAAGTTTGCTTTCCCTCCATCATGCGAATGCTGAGAAAGTGATTTAAATGACTCTCAAAGTCACTCTCTGGTCAAATGTCGCCTGAGTGCGCGAGGGCTTTTACTTTCCATGCACAACGGCCTCAGACAGAGACGTCACATCAAATCCTTATATTTTATTTTTCATTACTGTTAATTAAAATCACATATCGCAGTTGCGTTATTTGAGTAAAGGCACCATCAATAATCTGTTGGTGTTGTTCGAGAGCCTTGCTGCGTTTGGAGGATGCTTGTTTTAAAAAAAATTCCAATTAAAAGTTTATGTTTGGGCCATCCATCAAAAGAGATGCGGCGCAGGTCATCGATTGCGATCGCGACCTCTGATTGCTTGGACGCAGCACACTGAGCACAGGGAAGGGCCAGTCAAATTACTGCATATTAACATTGGATTTATTTCTGTTTTCTCAGTGTACTGGCCTTCGTTCAAATAAATGTGAGGGAGTGAGAAACATGTAGAACATGTCTTATATTCACATTGTAGTCAATTGACTTTCTTGTGTTCAAAAAAATGTTAATGTTACACTGATCCTAACCTCTCCTAGCGTGTGTTTACCCTCCCCTGCCCATTATCCTGAGCCACTGCTCGACTTCTACTTCTAGGATCTCCTCATGCACTTAAACGTTGATGTGATTATGCAGCTATATGATATTGCATCTGTCTTTCCATAGATAAAAATGGCATTTGGCGTGCAATAAAAGGGGGAGCTATATCTTCATACATCACACTTTAGTCAACTAGCTGCGATAGCTGTAGCTCTGCGGAGCCAAAGACGGGAAGCGTATAGATTCTATAGGATTGATCTATAGTATGGAAGTAAACTCCCCCAGCTTCAAGGTGGGAGATGAAGCTACGTTGCAGCTGGTCTCTACTAGCCGTCTACTAGCACAGCTCTGCACGAGGACCACTTGAGTACCAGAAACTTTTATATCTATAGAGCTCTTCAGCGTTTTCTTGCTTTGGGTACCCGATTTTTATTTCCTTTGCTAGTTTGCTGGAGTTTTTTTTTTTTTTTTCGGCTTGACGAATAACTACCAAACTGTGTCTCACGACAATTTCGGGAGAGGGTTGAGTGTTCATTTTCCAAGAACAAAATGACTTATACTTTTGATAAACAATGAAAAGAGACTGATCGAGAAGAGACTCTACACAAGATTATAGACTATTGGCACCTATTTGTGTTGCTTGTGTGATTCAAATGAAAGACCATATACTGAGTTAAAAGAATTGACTTAAGGGAAAGATACATTCCAGTCCATGACATCTTTTGTTGTATTTTATTGGACTTGATAAGAACAGATACTACACATGATCTTAGCCAAAAGGCCGAGAAGCAGTACCTGAAAATGCGCCCAGCAAGGACCCTCATTCACACCGCTGTACGCCTGACTCACAATCTCACTCACCTGTGTTACTATAGCAACTACACACTCAATGCAGTCAGCACTGTTTGGCATTTAATAGTCAATCAACATGGACCGTTAAAACATAAAATAGCATACGTAGAATAAGTGATCGTGAAGTCGGCATAAACAGTTCTGGCCATGTGGTTTGACACCGTCCAATAGGCGACCAGGGACGATGGTTGTTTTAAAATCGTTGTTGTACGTGTAATGGCGGTACATTTCTGTGTTCACTTCACCCATAATAGCGACATGTAATAGAGTCGACGTGTTCCGATTCGTGTCAGGGCGAAAAAACCCCAGTTTCCCTTTTTAAACGAACTAGTCACGAAACGCTACAATTAATTAGCCCGGAATTGCGTCAAACTAGCAGCCACACTATTGTTACTTTCAACATCCTGGTTTTCAAAATAAAAGTATCAGAGGTGACATACATATATAATGGCCGTATTATGGACAAATTTAGCAAAGTTAATTGCTGCCGTTAACGTCTCTGTCAATTGTGAGGGCACGCATGAAAGTTAAACATACGACATTAGTTCTGCCAGCAAAAATTCAACATGGACGTGACCGTGAGGACGAGCCTCGACGCCTTAGTCAAACCAAAGTAAAGAGCAATGCCGTCCGGTTTAAACGACGAACGCTTCGCTGCGCAGATAGTTGAGAATAGCTCAGACGCACTAACTTAAATATCCACATCCTCCGCCACCACGCCCACTTTTGTAACACTTACTCGTTGCCTAACTGTCACTTACGTCATGACACGCAACAGCTAGTCGAGGCCTTTCTTTATGGCAGCGTCTTCGGTGTTAAATGCTCGTGGGGATACTCAGCACAGAAGTCAATAAGAATCCTTATTTCGGCGATGTGACGAGAAAAAGCGCCAAACCGCCCACAGACGTTGCCAAATGGGAGTTTCCGCGCTGCACCGGCGGCGGCCATTCCAGAAGACGTCTCTTTTCATGAAGTATTTCACCGCAGAGCCAATAACTTAACAAGAAGATGAGGTAGGAAGGGAGAAAGTTTTTTAAAAAGAGCAAATTTACCTGCAGAGGCGATAACTGACGTTACCCAAGTAAGAATTTGGCCACCAGTGACCAGCAGAGGGCAGTGCGGGGCTCATCCCATCCCCCACCCAAACGTCACCGAGGCTGCTTCTCAATTCCCAAGTCTGCAAGTGAGGACTCGCAGACTTGGGAAGGTCAGACTTGGGAAGTCCACCTCCAGTTCAAACTCCAGAAGTCCGTTTGTGTTTGGAATAGCGGCGTTCCTCTTCTTCTTCCTCTGTGTGAATGGTGGTGCTAAGCGCATAAGCGTCATTACCGCCACCTACAGAGTGTATCATGTAAAACAACCACAGCTCATTCCGTGTTTAAAAATTTCATACATAAATATATATTCATTTATGTATCAATTTATATATTCGTGTATATATTGGTTATGGACATGTAAGGTTTATATCTTAAATGAGTCATTTTTTGAGTGAGCGGGCATATAAAAGATGAACGGTGCACAAAAAAAGTTGTGTGACTTTGTGGAGTTGTGGAATTTGGTGAGTTTGAGATCGAAGCAAAATTAAAAAAAAAAAAAAATGAAATGGAGGAGGGACGTCACGTCATTCGCTGCACGTCACCTCCTTTAAACTGGGACACTCAAAGACCATGTTGCACACTTTTTTTTACCTGTGGAAACACTGCTTTTACCTGTATCACTGAACCCTTGTTTTTAATAGTTGTGTTTTGAATGGGTTTTTACAGGTTACTCATATTTATTTTGTGTTTTAAAAGGTAAATTATGTTTTTTCTTGTTGAATGAGAGGAGGTCTTGTATGTGTCAGGAAGGGGTGTCAATAAACTTTCCCGAAAGAAAAAGAAAAATTTGTTCTTATCAGTTTAATATTGGATACGTCCCCTACCCGGGAACCACATATTAAATTGATTTTTGGAGCAGGGAGATGGAATAAGGGCTTGCTCCGTCCACTCCACACATCCACCTGGTATAGGAGTAACTCCAGGAACGGTGTACCTCCCCGCTGTTAAAGTAAAACTAGTATTTGAGTTTTTGTGGTAAAAAAAAAAGTCAACAGCTTATGCGGAATCTGGTTTAAATGGTGTTAGATATTAAAGAGTCTCCTGGTCCCATCACTAGATAAACATGAGAAGATATAGTAAGAAATAGTGATCGGGTGAACTTCACATAATTGTTTGAAAATACAGCATTTCCTCACTTTAGTTCTGGAAGTAGTTGTGCTGTTTTACTTAAAATAGTACCCAAAAAGTAACTGTTACTCACTTCTGTGGCACAGTGTGTTTGTGTGTGCCATGATGACCCTTCAATCAGTAGGCTTTGTGTGTTCTGAAAGAGAGAGTAGGAGTAGGGGGAGGTCAGAGTTCACGCCGAGTCCAGCGTTGGGGAGTGTGTCTAGACAGATTCCTCCCCCACTCTGCCTTCACCGCCCCCTCGTCCCAGTCGGCAGAAATCCAGGAAGAGGGGGTATAGATTTAACAGACAGGAAGTGTACAAACAAACACATAAGGAAGGTTTTCCATAGCTACAGTAGGCTTTCACCTAGAGGAAAAAGTTTTTGGAACTCACAATTAGATAACATAAACTGGTGTAAAGCGTGGTTATGTCCCTTTAAATATTGTATTTCAAATAAAATCAGAGAAATTCATTGGAAAATTTTACATAACATTTACCCTTGCAACAAGATCATTTCCAGGTTTGTTGATATTGATGTTAATTGCACCTTTTGTAAAGTTGAGCCTGAGACTGTCATACATTTGTTTTATCACTGCCCTCTCTCATCTGCGTTTTGGACAGATTTGGAGAATTTTGTACACAGTAAGACTAACTTTTCTATAACAATTATGCCTAAAGATGTTATCACTCAGTTTGAATCTGATAATAAACCAATAAGTTACATAGTAAATCTTATGATT
>CAAKHG010049680.1:35084-49762 GCA_901007715.1 Dactylopterus volitans | reverse complement strand
ATCGCAACGCTGGCGGCCCTGCTGTTCCTCCGTCGCTACGGCACCCCACGCAGACTCCTCTACTGCCAACGATCTTTACTGGACAAAGTGTAGACGGGCGGAGGGAAGAAAGAGGAGGAGAGGGGGAAAATCTGGAGGGTAATGTTGAACACACAATAGAGCAGGAGAGAAAGATAAAACGGGGGGGGAAAAGAGCAGAGTGTGCGTTTGAAAAAAGAAAAAGAAAAAAAAAGTCTGACCACTGCCAGATTCCTTTTGCTCTATCACTCAACCACTCCACCCCTCCATTTTTTCCTCTCCGCTCTCGCTCTGCCTCCGTCTTCGCGGTTACTGACGCCAGCTCATTGCTGTTTGTTTTAGCCTTTCTCAATGTCTTTTTTTTTTTTTTTTTTTTTTTTTTTTTTTTTTTTTTGTTTTGGTTTGTTTTTTTTACAACTCGTCGCAAACGAAGGATGCGGACGCACCGCGGCCGAGTGACAGATGCAGCTACGCTCCCATGCAATAGTATACCAGCAGTGAGGGTTGGGTATCTGCTTGCTAGAGAGGTTCTTCACCGGCTTTCCCTCAAATGTCAAATGTCCATCTCAGAAACAAACCGCGCCTCCGCTCCGCCCAACATGTTCCGCGGGGGCTGGGCTCTCCGGGCGAATACCACGCGTCGTACTTCGATCCACGTCTTAAGCCAACCTCTCTGCCCCCGCCCCCCCCCCAAAAAAAACCCCCACTTGCGCTTTTAACGCTCGCCGTCGCTCAATTTCACAACCTTTCTCACAAATCGTTCGTTGGCCGGGATTGGTGATTTAGGAGCCTGCTCGTTACTTTCTAAATCAATTTTAAATCAAGCATGTCGCTCCGAAGGTACTGACTAGTGTTGGAGCTGAGCTATGGCTTCCCTCAATGGTAGGAAAACACTGTAATGCCAGTTACAACTTCTGCAAGTCACAGCGTTTTCACTTAACTGCAGTAGTTGCAAACTTGATAGTGTGGACTAACCTGCACTGTTTTTTTTTTTTTTTTGTGCATGACAGATGGAAAAAAAACTGTCTGATTTAATTTTGTCCTCAATCTAGCAGACTGATTAACATGCCTTTGCCTTTCATGGCTTGAGTTCCTTTGCATGTTATGATGCAATCTGGAATTAAATACAATGACTGGTGCAAATCGCTGTTGCAGTTTGGCGGTTTATCACACATAGAAATTTGTGAGGGGAGACCTCGGCGCTCTCGCTTACAATAATACAATCTGGAGAAGAACTTCCTGTTCTGAATAATTACCTGTAGTAAAAACCGCGTTGAAGGTCTGTTTCAGTCTTTAGACAAGTTGCCGCAGTTTTGCATACTTATACTTCCCCGACCAGAACCGAGAAGCATAAATTGTAAAAAAAAAAAAAAAAATCACAATGGCACAGCTTCAATATTGCTAAAAGGCATCATTACTAGGTTATTATGGATGGTCCAAAAGGTTGTTTCTGATGTAATAAAAAAAATCAGCGGAACAATAAAGAACTAAGAGAACCAACACTAGTTATTAGTATATTGGTTCCACCAAACTGGCACTGGTCTTCGATACCCAACCCTACTGGCAATGCAGCAGCCACCTTTAAATAGCCCCGTGTGATGGCATGGCTCCTCCCATTGTGTCGGGAGCCATCTGGTCGGTGAGTGTCGGCCTTTGCTCGCGGCCGCAGGCCCGCTCAGGCTTGCTCTTTGTCAACCTTCCACAACTGTTCTTTAACCTCGGTGGGAAGCGTGTTGAAGAGGTCCTCCTCCACCACCAGGCCGGTTCTCTTCAGCTGCCTGCACTCGCCCAGCTCCACCGGCAGACACTCCAGACGGTTGCCTCTCAGCTCCAGCTGCGTCAGCCCGGTCAGCTCCCCGAACCGCGAGGGCAGTGACTGCAGGCAGTTGTTCCCCAGGTTCAAGGTACGAAGCTTCTTGCACTGGAACAGCTCGTTGGGAAGGTTCTCAATCTTTAATGTTGATGTTGGGAGGGTGGGGGAAATAAAAGGGAGAATCATTACAATCTGCAATTTCTAATAACTAAACCACAAATCAACAATATTTATTCAGGTACTCACTCTGTTGGCCGTCACTGCCAAGTACTGAAGATTCTGGAGGAAGCCGATGTCTGTTGGGATGTAGGTCAGGTTGTTATGGCTCAGGTCCAGGAAGCGCAGCTTGCGGCAATAAAACAACTGGCTGGGAATCTTCTCGATCTTGTTCCTGTTCAGGTACAGTTTCTCCAGGTTGGTCAGTGTGCCGATCTGGATGGGAATGTAGGCTATCTGGTTGTACCAGAGCTTAAGGCAGACGAGCCTGTGGAGGTGCTGGAAACTGATGATCTCCTCGATGGTCTTAAGGTTGTTGTCCTTCAGGTCGATCTCCTGCAAGTTGTGCAAGCTGAAGATCGAGTGTGGTATGCGCTCCAGGTCGCAGCGGATGAGCTCCAGTTCTGTCAGGTTCACCATCTTCTTCAGGCTATTGAGCACCATCAGCTTGGTGCCTTCGTTATTGATGGAAAGCTTCTGAAGGTGCATGCCCACGTCAGTCACCACCTGAGGTAGCTTAGTGAGATTGCTTTTCAGTCGAAGAACCTTGAGCCGCTTGAGCTCCCGAAGCCCATCAATCACAATGTAGCGGTTGTTCTCCGCACTCAGATTTCCCGTTAAATGAAGCTCACTGAGATTCTTCAGACTGTAAATCCATAGTGGAATCTCCTTGATGTCAGTGAACTTGATGTGGAGAGACTTTAAATTCTCCCGCAAAAAAGCCAACGCCGGGGCCTCGATTTTGGCTGGAGTGTGGTAGAGCCACATCTCGCGCAGGTTGACCAGCTGAGCGATGATGGGGGGGATGGTTACATCTGGGATGAGCTCCAGCTTAAGAACCTCCAGCTCCATCAGGTCGAACACCGTGTCCGGGATGCCGCTTAGCATGAAAAGGTGCAACTCCAGCTTCTCCTGCGAGTTCTTGGTTATCCTCTGCCTGAGCTTGTCCAGTGTCCACTCGTTGTTGAGGTTGAGCTGTCTTAGCTTATTTTCGCTCACTTCTGAGAGGAACACGGCGAAGCGTTTGGAGTACAGGGGGTCATACTGATCGATCATGTGCAACATAAATGCAAAGTCATTCTTGACATCGGGTATGTCGCTGTAGCTGCTCTCCTCCCGGATCGACTCAAAGGAGTACTTCTTGAGGGAGCGCCGGAGCATCCAGCAAAGTGTATACATGCAGATCAGACCGTACACCACCACCAGGCTGATGTAGAAACATGCCAGGATTTTGAAAAGCGTCGCCAGCGGGTGAGCACAGCGGTAAACGTTGTAGCCTGTCAGACTCTCGATATCCACGACGCAGTCCACGCTGAATTTGATGTTGTGCACGTAATACCCTGTGTAGCAGATTATCAGGATGAATTTGATGACTTTGATGATGGTCTGACGGATGTACAGTCTGTACACAATGTCTCCCTCCTCCACGTGGATGCGGAACTTCTTCACCTTTTCAAACAGTGCTTTCGCCTGCTCGCCCTCTTTCTTGTCTAAAACCCCCGTTTCTGTTCGGTCTACGATGCCCTGCTCCAGACGTGTCTTTGTCCTCTGGAGCATAGGTACGCTTGCTTCAACATCCTCGCTGATAACAGACTCCTTGTGGTCCACTGAGCCGTTCATTTTCATTGGTTTCGGATCACTCTCCTCGACCACGGTCTCTGACAGCGCCCTGGTGGTCCACGGGGAGTCAAAGCATTTCAGCAAGATGGATACAAAGTGCTCTAGTTTGGAGCTAGTTCGAGGGAACTTGAACCAAAAGTTGCTGCAAGCTAGGAAAATAAGGGTATGGAGTAATACTAGGTAGGGGAAATATTTGGCAAACCAGTGCAATCTATTTTCATAACACACAGCATCCACATAGTTGTACTGGTGGCGGTCCAGATCATACTGGATCCCCTTGGGCTCCCAGAACTGTGACGTGAACAGGGTGGAGGTTAAGTTCGTCTTGCAGGTCTGATTCACCACCCACTTGCAGGGCAAGCAGATCATCTTGTCCTGGGTGACCTGCAGTGTCCCCCCAAAGACGGAAATCATTAGCATAACAATGGATATGTAGTCGGTGAATACATCCCACCATGGCTTCAGGATGCGGTATGCTGGCTGTGTGTCCACAAAGTACCGCAGTTCAGTGATGGGGATCATGGTTTATCTGTGGGGGAAAATTAAAAAAAAAGAAGGTAATTGAGGTAATTCTCAAATGTGAATACTGTGAGATAGTGAATCACTAAATATAGCATTTTCAAAAAGCCCCTTTAAGGCCTGGCATCATCTTTACCGGCATCACAATACGATACAAGGCTGAGAAATCAATAAGACAATGCTAACTAATAAGGTCACACATCTGAACATTCCAGATGGATAATCTGAAGGCTGTTTGCTGTTACCTGCCTGACTCACAGCGTGGGCTACAATTGATTGAACACTTCTACTGGAATAATGTATCTTGCTCTCAAAAGGGAAATCCGGTGGACAAAGACTTTCCAAAAAGACATAATTATCCATAACATTAGTTCATTTTTTTGTTTTTTGCATTGCAATTGAGTCATTCCATGGCCTTTGTTGAGATTTAATTCCCGTAATGAAAAACCAAATATATATCACACAGGCTGTGAGACATTTCTAAGGAGACAAAATGGTAATCTATAATTGGCACGACCATACAGAAACAAACATAGCTCCACTTGAAATGGCAGCCTAGTGAGCCAGAATATTTTCAAGAAGAAAAACACCCCCACCCCCCCCGTATCACTCACGACACCTAAATCAAGCGCATCAAATTATATCAAGTGCTCCAATACTATTAAAATAATGAATATTGTTAGAACTATTGCTAAATTGTTATAATAAGTACGAGCATATTTTACACAACAATGACTACAAGAGAGTCGCGCGGATCAGTCGTGATCAATACCCTGTGTGTCAATAGAAATGCATTACGACCACAGGCGAGAATGACAACATCACACAATGGCGGCTTTTCCCCTCTACACTTGCCCGGCAGATATGTCTGGGTCTAATATGTTAATGTGGGGCATGCTGCAATATGCTGCAACAATGAGCATGTCTGATTCATAGCAAAACTCTTGATTAGTATACTGTATATGGCTTGGTTTGTAATTTATATGCTAGCTTAGCCCCTAAACTACATGTAGAATGAAAAGGGGATTTTATTCGTATTGCCTGCACTTATTCGAGGCCTTCTGAGTCCTTTATGTGCGCAAACAACCGCACATCTACGCCTGCCATCAGGACAGTTACGTTTCTGCAATAGTCATGAAGCAACAATCCAAACAAAAGCACACGCACACGACAAAATGTTCCGCACCGATAAGTAAACTTGGGAGTTAACGGAATGGACGGAGGAAAAAAAAAAAAAAGAAGTTGTACTTACACCTCCAAATTATAAAGTACAATAACTCCATGCATAAACGGTGAAGACCGATCAACAACTACTTCTGTGCGGCCGCATCGGTGCCAGAGGGGGGAAAAAAAAAAACCTCCCAAATCAACCTCTAGCCTTGCGTGTGCGCGACACGCCCAGCATGTGAGCCCGAGAAGTCACTCTTCTAAAGATGATGTTCCGTTTTGGCATGTTTAACCCAAACAACCCAGCCGCCAGAGGAGCCACCTTGCTCTCTTGCTCTCTATTCTTAGCCATTTCCGTTAATAATACCCTGAGTATTGTCTGTGGGGGCCTTGAGAAGCACCTCCCTCGACCTTCAGGAAGAGATCCTGTTTACCTTACTGAAACTGCTGTCTCCAACCAGTTGTCTCTCTGGAATACTCCACTGTCACCTTTTGTACCCCTACCTTGCCCTCGAAAACACACCTTCACACACACAACACGAACGGGGAGCTGGCATCCATCACGGCTTGCACTTTGTTAGGAAACAGCGGAGGCGAGGAGTCAAGACGCCCAAGTCTGATCCTCGGCCAAACGAGCATGTTGATATTTGCTCAACTTCAGAGCCCCCTCTCGCACACTCGAGGGCCATTCCAGAAGAGGGGCTTGGCCTTTTGTCTTACAAATGAGGTCACCCGGTAGACGTGAGCTGACCGTTTTGAAGGCGTTATCTACGCTCCAGTGCTTGATGTCGTCGCAGATGGACTCGCCACTCTCCGTGCCTCCATGGGTCTTCATGGACCGGGGCCCCTCTCACTGCCATGGGCTTGAATGTGATATCTGAGAGAAAAAACAAAAACAAAAACACACACACACACAAGGGGAGACGGAAATGTGATTCCAGCTGTTTTTAGAACATGACAGGCAGTGACACAGGTTGCCGGAACGCGCAAGGAAAAAGTTCCATGTGGGGCTGTTACCGATCCGCGTTGCGTCTTAACATAACTTGACAACCGGCAGCGTGTGGCCGCGCCGGTTGCGGGTCCGGATAAGCCGCGTGTGGCGTAAAGTGCCGATTATCCATCAGACTCCGGCCAGCAACGTTAGCATGAGGGGGGTCTTTGTCATGTGCCTGGATCGCTCAGCAAGCCCCGAAACGCTGGGCTTACGCTGAGATTTTTATTTTTTTAATTTTTATTAGGTCTAACGTTACTTTATCACACACCCGCTTTAATTAAACAAATCTACACACGGGACACGTGAATTGGCTTACACGGCGGCACCGTGAACCAACGAGACGGCCGTTTTCTAGGGTGCTGTTAGCTAGTGAGCTATCCCGGCTACGTCCAGTATTTAGCACCGGCTCTTTGTGCCATTTGAAGTTAACTTGTATCCTGTACCGACGCGCGGCTCGGCGTGACAGTGGCACACTGGCAACTCGTGTGAAAAAGTGCCGGAACGCTCGACTTACTATGTCTGGCGGACTGTAATTAAATCCAGCGCAAGGTGTGAAGCGTATATTTGCTAACAAGTTGTGTGTTGCCGTTGCTACCAGCCCGTGTAGCTAGCTGTTGTTTTCGCCCTCCTCTGAGACAGCGCTGCCATTCCGCCTCCCAGCCGACTGGCGGCGGTGTGTCTCTCTTTTAGCGAGCGTAGAAGAAGTAAGCGCTTCCTGCTCCACCAGATGCTTATGTTTTGATAGTAATAAGGCGCTCCGCTTTGCGCAGCGGTGTGGTTTTTTTTTTATTATTATTGTATTTTAGATTTGGGAAATGTCGTCGCTGAACCTTTTACGACTTGTGTCCTCACCCCGGGCATTACTGAGCCCAAACAGGGTGATGGCGAGCCGAGAGTGCGGTTACACAGCGGTTACATGCTCACTTCACTGTGTGTCCACCAGCCTCCCAAAGAAGGGCACATGGCCGAGCAGCACCAAGCTTAGAGCTCAGGGGAAGGAACGGGGGCAGACCTGCTTCTTCAACCCAGCCAGTTCAGTCAGGAGCTTCCGCGTGAGCACAGTCGAACCGAACTGCTGGAACTGCAAGCAGCCTCATGACCAAACGCCCACATTCTTCTGCTTGTCATGTAAAGTGATCCAGCCCCCCGAGGAGGGAATATCCTACTTCAAGATCATGGACTGGTGAGCATCCTGCCTCCCTCTCATCCCCACACTCCTATCCGCTGCGCGTGCTCCTGAAGACACTGCATCCATTGCGTCTTCGAGCAGATAATTTCACGTCACGATGCGTTTCCTCTCTTTCAGCGACCACGCGTTCGCGGTGGACACACAGAAACTGCAGAGGAGGTACCTGCTGCTCCAGCGGTCTCTGCATCCGGACAACTTCAGCCAAAAATCCGTGGTAGGCGGGCGGGGGGTTTGTAAGTGGAATCCCAAGGATCGTTGTGTCACAGTCAGCTGAGGCTGTCCCATGTACTTGTGACACTCGGTTGTCAGTGTTGGCGTGTTCCAGTGTGATTTGGCCAAGGGAATCATGCCGAACAAACGCAAATTAGAAAAAAAAACCCAAGAGTTTGTTAAAAGACATTGACAAGTTTGGGCTCTTGTGTCCCAGAACCTAGCTGCTCTGATACAAAGATGCGCGGCTCTTCTCGGCTCAAAGTCATTGTAAAATCAACATATTTGGGGTTTGGACAGTTAAAATGGCATTTGAAGATGCTTCCCTTGGGTCCGGGCAGTTGTAATGGTCACTTTGGTCACATTGGTGTTGTAATTTCCTCCAGGTTAAGATCAAGTCAACGCAGGGCAAGTTGAAACACCCAAAAGCTGAATAATAAAAGCTGAGAAAAGCAAAAGAGAGTGTGCAAAAAACATTATAAAGTTGGAGTGATGTTTTAAAGCATTACTGTTCCTCCGTAGGAAGGAATTATATTGCTATTTTCATGTTTTGCATCAATATGTCCGTCTCATTCTTGGGAACACAATACCTCAGGACCACCTGGTCAAAGGTCAACATCACTGTGACCTCAAAAACACCTTTTTTTGTGACTTCACCAAATAGATTTTTGGCCACAATTCTTAATGTGATATGCTGATTGTGACACAATGTTTCTGATATTCATCCCATTCCTTGGTGGATATTTCTTCCAATTTAGCAAACATGTCAATTTGCGCTCAAGCTTGACTTAATTTGATTTTGTTGGTCAGTTTGACCTCAAAAACATCCTTTGTGGCCATAACTCACTCGTATCTGAACATGACAACTGAGACAAATGTCTCATAGTCTAAATGAATGAAATTATGAAGGGATGACATTTTTCTACTCTTAATATTTTTAATACACAGTATCCAGTACACATATCATGGCCTGAAATGGATGTTCACTGCAACTTGACTGGCTGGGCGATAATTCTAGTGGCGCTGTTTTGATATAAAATAGAAATTTTCACAGCAGACAGCCTGAATCGCAGTAGGAGTGCACAGGTGTGACTGGTAATTATGGGTGGTCAGTTTTATTGAGTGATGAAGACAGAACCTCCAGTAAGCAGACATAATGAAGAAGGAGAAGGAGAGGAGCAGGTTCACCTACATGTGATGCAGTCTTCAGTGATGTTGTTCAGAACAGGTTTGCTTGTCAAAAACAGTCTATTGAAATCAATAACTAGGAAAAAAAATTAAATTATCCCAATTCAAATAATTATGGAGTAATTTAAGTGGAATTAGCATTTAAAAACACTCGCAAATCAAGTTTGCAAACCTGTTGAAATTCCGGTTCAAAGCAGAGCTGAAATGACAAGTTGTCGACTCGATTAGACAGTCGACACAAAAATGACTTGGCAGCTGCTTTGAGAGACAAAGCCTTGCTGCCTTTGTCCGCTTGATGTCATTGCAAATTAATATACTTGAATTTTGGACAGTTAAAATGACATTTGAAGATGCTCCGTTCGGGCCTGGGAACATTTAAAGGTCACTTTTATGTTGTACTTTAGCCTTTTGCTACTTTTTCAAAGGCAGTAGAAATAATCAGTGTTAAGTCCTCTAAAGCAGAGGAAAACACTCGTGCATGGGGAAGCCCCTTAGTTCTTCGCCAATAGTACTTCCTGGCACAATAGCTCTGCGGCAATAATAGCTTATTTCCAATTAAAGAATTGTGGTTAAAATAGATATTTAAACATTCCAGTAAAATACGTACGTGTTCATGCAGAGATAGAGAAACAAGATACTGGCTGTGTCAGCTGATCTCTTTAACAAAGAAATTCTGTAGAATCACAAATTATGTTGCAGGAGGCTGTGAGTAAGAGTGAAGGTTAAATTAGAATTTAACGACACCTGCACTATTGAAGGTGTAGAGAGCTGAAACTGAATGGAACAAAATGGAAAAAATGCACAGGATGTAAATATCAGAAATATCCTTAAATAAAAAAGAAAAAAAGAATGTAGTATATACGTGCACTCACAGTATGTACACGAGAAGCAGTACTGTTTGCTGTTTTTCGACAAGGTTTCCCTGCAAACGGAACAGTGCAAACTGGTAGTGTGAATGCAGGAGGAGCACGATGATGTAACACAAGTGCAGATAGCGGTGCGGCAGCGTGCCCGCCTGTCACGCACAGGTGAGCTGTCGTGCAGTGATAAAGCGAGCGCTAGGAATAATTTCCCTGAAACATTGCGAGAGTGTAGCTGAATGAGTCGTACGTGAGTGGGGAGTGGGGGGGGCCCTCGAATCTCTCTGGGGTCCGACCAATGACGTGAATGACTTTGCTGATTTTTGCGAGCGTTTCTGGCCCCGATTCTGCCTCCCCGGCAGGCTGCAGCATGGCAGATGGTACCTGCAACTGCAGACTGGTAGAAGATCCCTTGCTTGCATTGAAATACCCGATCCTCCTCAGAAAACAGAGCCTGCACACCCCTTTTCTTGGACACAGCCTCCAGCCTGTTGTTCAAGTGCGACACCCAAGTATGTGTGGTCACTCATGACGACGACGGGTTTAGTTGCGGTTCTCCTCCTCCTCGGGTCGACGGCCGTCTCCTCGGTCTCGTCCGCCTTTAGGAGCAGATGATTCCTGCTGCTCCGCCCCGCAACGTTAGCCGCGGGGTCCCGGCACTCCTGCCCATCTCCAGTTCACCCCGCCGTCACGGAGTCATCAGACAACCTCTGCAGGTGACATGAGGTTCCCGTGTCACTAACTGCCACATCAGGCCCCGGGAGCTCCCCGGCTAAACAATCTGACAGATAGTCGAGAGATCAAAGAGACAGTAGGCCCGCTGACACCCATCCCGTCAGCCTCCTGCACAACAAAGCAGGCTGGATGGTACTGAAATAAAAAAAACATGGTTGTCACCGCGCCGCAAGTATCATACAGCTGTGATTTGCAGCAGCAGGTGGGTGACATCATTGTCCACCCCAACATCGGGCTGGCAGGCAAGCTGAAGAGGGTGTAAAGTGTATTTCACCAGTGGTCCGAGGTGGGTCGGAAGGACACGCGGTGTATATATGTGTCCATTTTTTTTCCCCCTCGTTGCTTCCATCGGCGTGCTTAATCGGATTCACGTCGAAGCACGACGTCGTCGCCGATATTTCACATCAAGCGGCTGACTTGTGAGGCGGCTAAAAATCGTACAAAGAGAAACGGGCCCTTTGTCCCAAAGCCGCGAGCCCGTTTAAAAAAAAAAAAAAGCCGAAACCGCGTGCAGGTTCTTCTACAAAAATGGTAAATAGTTGACAAAAGTTTCCCATTATCCCCTCCCCGGTGGATCATTAAATGAGATTGCACGGCGGCGTGGAGGAACAGGCGTTATGAGAACAAGGAGCAGCAGAGGTGTGTTGCTCAGCACATCATTCTGTACGCTCAGGTGGAAAAGAACAATGCAGAATGTTGCATGAAATGAAAGCTGAGCTCATATTCGGCGGAAGGGGAGGGAGAGAGAATAGCGCAAATGGCTCCTTCACACACACACACACACGCACAACCTGTCCAGTATTGTACTGATTCTGTTTTATTTATTAGCACCTCTGGCCATTTTTTCTTAATTAGACATCTTCCAGCCTCGGGAGTCTTCATCATATATAGAAAACTCATTACTTATACAAGGCTACAAGGCAGCCACCTACTGCACTGGTTGTTATTACAGATGCAGCTCTGCACGATGGGCCCGTGGGCCAGAGCTTGAGACTATTGATTTTCACGAGAGTTGACAGACCTGATAGCTACAAGACGTACTCAGATCTGCCAACCAATTCCGAGATATTTTCCGGCCTGTCTTGTTTCTACACATCATCTGTTGTCTGAAAGTGACACCTGCATCCCTCACAAGGGTCCCACACTGCTCGACTACAAAGGAGTAGCTGTGTGTCATACACCTAATCACATGTATCTCAAAGTGTTTGAATGTCTGACGCATCGACACGGATGGCGAAAGGGCTCGCATGCGGCCGCCTTCAGAGACAGTTGAATGTGCAATTCTGAATGATTCCGGAAGCATATTTACCAAATGTTAGTCCCAAAAAAAAAAAAAAAAAAGCCCTAGATTTGTTTGTTTTGTTGTTGTTTTCCTCTCTGCTTGTTTAAATAAACAGATTTGGATTAATTTTGGCATCATTAGAAAAAAAAAAAAACCCAAACCTTCTCTTGCAGAAAGAACAGGAGTATTCAGAACATCAGTCGGCTCTGGTGAACAAAGCGTACACAACTCTTCTCAAGCCTTTGAGTCGCGGTCTTTACATGGTGAGTTTGAACTGCCGGACTTAACTGCTAATGAGTAGTTTATTTTCATAACCCCCCCCCTCCCCCCTGCGCGTGTGATCATTTGTTCTGAGGAATCGCCATTTGACAGTCAAGAGTAACGACATGCGTTTGAGCAGAAGTTCAGCTCGAGATTGCCTGTTTCAGCTGGAGCTGGAGGGGATGCACATCGAGGATGGCACCGACTCCGCCGCGGATTCGGGGTTCCTAATGGAGCTGATGGAGATCAATGAAGCCCTTGATGAAGCTCAGACTCCGGAGGAAGCCAGTGAGATCGGCCAAGACACGAAAGGTAAGCAGACATTGCGTGTCTGCTCGGTTTGACCGGCTTGACGGTTGATCTTAACTTAGTCGAGGTGCGCGAGTGCCAGGTCAACTGGCAAGCGTGCTCGTGTAGTCGCGTGGCACAGACGCTCATTTTCCACATTATCATCTGCCGTCCCTCCTTTCGCGCACTCCTTCTTCGCACTATTGAGTGAATTTATTGCTTAAGCAATTCACACATGCAGACTAATTTCCCTTCTGAATGCGCTCACACCTGCGTCATGTATCATACATGCGCGCTGTGGAAAACAGTCAATTCTCATAGGAAAGGGAGCCAGGTATTCAGCATATATGGTGTGTGCATAACGTCCTTGTAGATTTCCACAGCGCCGAGTTCAACATGAACGCATTCACATATTGATGCACAGAAAGTTAATATGATTACATGATGATTGCATGAAGCCGCTCGAAAACACAACCTCGATTAACACGAGGCTGCAGTCACTCCCTTGCAGATTCAGACAGATCCACATCCAGCTAAGCACATCCAGCTGCGGCCGGTAAAAATCGGGGCTACAAGGCTACGCATTTGGGCGCAGAAGCCCATGTAGCTCCACCCACAGTCGTATTCATTAGCTCGGCAGCTGGTTGGGACAAAAGAAAGCTGAGGAAACAACCGGCAGTGGTATTGCTGATTGCTGTTTTCTGAGTTAAAGGCTAACAGATGACTAACAGAGACCGACGCGCTGCCAAAACACGGCGATAACGGAGGCTAACAGCAGCTGACACACAGCAAGCACATGCTATGGTCAAGGGTTCATCAGGTTTAGGTGTGGATTAAAGTTACTCGCAAAAGGTTAGGCTACTAGCTTCAAACCCATTTCTGGCATCATGATTGTGTCCACATATGTCACATTTTTGCAGCGGTTCCCCAACTGTGGGTCCGGATCCCAGAACAGGTCATGAGATGACTGGCTAAGGAAAAATCCAACACTTTGGTTCAGCTTTTTTTTTTTTTTTTTCTTTTTGTCCACTGAAGCAGTTTTACTTGTCAGCTATTGTGAAATATCGGTCATGTTTTCACTTTTCTTGATGGTTTAGAAGGCAAAAAATGCAAGTGACCATTGACTTAAGAAAATGAAATAAACTCCAACCCTTCGCTTTTGTCTTTACGGTCTCTCGAATCTGCGTCCCATGTTGTGAACTAAAATATTTAATTGTAGCCATGTGATGGAAGGCGTGCACATCACACTGCGTTAACACACAAAATGGCTTTGATTGCTTTTTGTGTGTGTGTGTGTGTGTGCGTGTGTGTGTGTGTGTGTTTGTTTTTTTTTGTTTTTTTTTTGGCAAATCTGTTTTGTTGTACTTGCTTTCAACTTCAAAATCCGGCAGTTACTTTCTGATGCAAGTTTGCTTTCAAGTTTCCCGGAATAAAAAGCACTTTATGTGTTCTGGCTCGTTAACATGTGCGCCGTTTGAAGCTGTCTCATCCACAATTGCAGGGAAACTGGCAGGCTTGACAGAGAAGATAGACGCTGCCCTCCGTAAAGGTATTATTATTCAGACGCCGTATTGAAACTTCCTCATGCCTCCCACTCATTTCTTTGTTTATTTTGTAATCTATGCGGACGCCTTTGCTTTAAGTTGCTGAATGAGTCACTAAGTGAACTTCCTTTTCGCGCTCTTCTCTTTTTCATCAGGAGAGCTCCAAGCTGCCAAAGCCCTTCTCGCCCAAATGAAGTACTTTGCCAACATTGAAGAGAAAGTGAAGCAAAAGCTGTCAGAGTTCATGTAATTTTTTTCTTCCCCCAAAAATGTTTGTGTGTAATTTCATATTTATAGACACTCTAACCAGTTTTGTACAGATAACGATTATGAAAATGTCCTATTATTATGTAAATGCACTGTTCATATATAATAAACTGAGCTCTCCATGCTCAAAGCACAGCTAAATTAATTTTGATTTGGACTTAATCCGCTTTTTTTTTCCATTAAAATCATATCGATATGAGGACGTAAGTGGATATATACATTATCGCACTATATTCCACTAATAATCACAACCTCTCGTGCCTTATGTATCATTAAGAATGACGCATTTGATTAAAATGCTACTCGGAGCGTTTATGTGATCACGCTGCCTATCGGTTCAGCAGTTTTGTTATGCAGGCCTCACACGCGCGCGCGCACACACATATACACACACACATTATGGACTTATATTCAGTACCTCACGTAACCTTTGGGTGGAGACATTACACCTTGACAGTCGTCCCGCTGAGGATCAGCACACGCTGTTCACACTGGCTATGAGACCAG
>CAAKHG010049680.1:24599-35064 GCA_901007715.1 Dactylopterus volitans | reverse complement strand
CGGTTCAGCAGTTTTGTTATGCAGGCCTCACACGCGCGCGCGCACACACATATACACACACACATTATGGACTTATATTCAGTACCTCACGTAACCTTTGGGTGGAGACATTACACCTTGACAGTCGTCCCGCTGAGGATCAGCACACGCTGTTCACACTGGCTATGAGACCAGGAGGAAGTCCCATCTTGGAGCAGACAACCTCTTGAATAATTTATGTCGGCGTCATATATAGCATTAGCGCTGCGCTAATCAGGACGAACCCACCGGACGGCGGTTACTCGACGAGCCAATCGCCTGTGATCCGTGTCATCCGTAGCTCATAAACCGGTGTGTGTTGAGCGCATACACCTGGGCCTGCAGCTCGGCGATTTGTTTTTCAGAACGTAAACTCGCCCACCTTTATTCCCCTACCCCCCCCCAACGCTATCGAAGAAAACGTCATAATCTATAATTGCTGTGCAAATTGGAGCTCAAGTCACATCAAGACTATTGACGCAGGCAACTTGAGCCTACAGAAATATGAGTAACATGAGCGAGGAAAGCAAAGCATCATATCACACATTACAGGAGAAAAATGTTATTTGTGACACGGCAGCGCCAGAATCTAAACATGTTGTAGCCGCCATAAATTGGAAAAGCAGCCGAGGGGCTCAAAGGGACTCCTGACTGCACCTCATGGATCCAGATGTGTTTTATTGCTCCTTATTGAACCGAAACTTGTATTAAATAGTAATGTGACAAAAGGAGAGTCAACAGGAAACACCGGAGTCCTACTCACCTTCTGCCAGAAATCAAATTAACAGGTTAAAAAAAAAAAAAAACAAGTACCCTTGTGCTCAAAACCAGTAAGAATGTGTGCAGCCTGAATGAACAATAAATTATAAACAATACAGGCTGAACACACATTTTGGCTCTTACACATACTGCATGTGTATCTGTAGCGATATCCGGTCCTCGAGAGCCCGCAGATTAGCGAATGGGAATCATTCAACTAAGTTGATGTTACACCGAGGAACACTTACTGATTAATATGTGTTCATCTGTTGAAAGAATGGAGTTCAACGGGTTGACGTTTACAATCTTTGTTTTTGTAGTTGTTAGGGTGAATTCTGCAAGGTTCCTGCTCATTTCAGTGTTGATGGCGGGCATGGGAAACATGCGACGGAAGGATTCTCGGTCAGGAATGAAGTCACGATACCGAGTGGCGGGAACGGTTGTGGCATGTGAGCCCACACAGTGCCGGCGGGAGATGGGCTCTTAATGATTTTGTGTCGCAGTTTTATCCGAATTGCCGAAGAAACGATGCGCTTTCAGGAAAACCGTGCGAGGCACCCGCTGCGCTGGCGGTATCTGCTCCCGCCGGCTCGGCGGAGGTTATCTGAGGAGGGGGCGTCCTCACCGCTACCTCCACCAATCCCTTGGGTGAGGAGCAGGTCTGGCTTGCCCTCTTCATCCAGTTCCAGTGGGAATGACCAGGCGGACGTCCCGAGCGTCAACCTTATCTCAACAATGAAGGAGGACCTGCAACCACCTCATCTTCTCTGGAGGTGGAAGACTAGTGGAGACTAGTGGGGACCACCACCACCACCACCACCACAGTTTTACAGTAATTCACACGCACACACGCCGCTGTAATAGATTGTGAACGGTTTAAAATCATGCATAGTTCGTACATCCCAATTATGACAATAAATCATCAGTGTGCGGTTACAAGTTAATAGGTTTTATTTTTTTAATTTTTTTCCGGGGACAATTTACATCCAAACACCCAGACCGGCTGCCTTTTAGTCCCTTTCACAGAGACCTACGTAAACCGGGAGACTGTTAACGTGAAAAGACTTCAGAGCAGCTTTTATAGGCGAGCGGTGCGCCTGCTACATATTAACCGTCACACACACAATTACTCACAATGAATAATGGCTCCCAGACTTTTTGCACCTTTACCTCCATTGTGTATGGAGCGCTGCAGAGGCTCTTTCAACTATGCATTAGAGGCGACCTGCAGACTGTTGCACTCGGCTCATTTTAATTGTTAAGGCAGGTTTCTATTCCTTTTCACCCGGGCTGTGGGCTTTATCCGCCGAGCACTGCAAGCTATAGACAAAGTCTTGTTTCTATAACGTGGTTTCTTGTGTCTACCGTTTCCGATGCCATAATTACCTCTTTTTTTTAATGATAAATCTCACTAAAAATTGCGTTATGCTGGAGGTCCATTTTTGCTGTGTAAAATTTTGGACAGTTAAGACACATCAAATGTCCAAAGACACCATGCACCTCCCATAATGTGAGGTAGCATACACTTGACCCTTGACATCTGTACACGTAAAATGTACTTTACACTCACTTTCACCTACTGCTACTGCTACTATTACTGCTGCTACTACAACTACCAGCACCACCACCACCACCACTACTACCACTACTACTACTCATAGACGTTTTGGTCCTCGACTTGGCATGCTTGACATAATTTGGCCCCCTGGGAAAACTAATTAGGGAACGGTGCCCTACATAGTCGGTGCTTAATAACCCCCCCCCATTTGGCACATACTGTAAGTATTTTCAAATGTAATCAGCCCAGTTCTACAATCATGTAATGTGCACTAATTTGTCGTGGGATGAGCACAAAAGCCGATTTGTAATCATGTTTGCAAATGTAAACCGACCCTGGGGTAAAGTTTACGTCATATGCTTATAAAAATGTACACTAGACATAGAACATGCATTCAGTCGCCGGTTTACAAGGGACACATAGTACAACAGTCCTGCAACAAATCCTCCCTTCCTGAGGATTATAATGTTCGGTTTTTACTATCTGTTTTAAATTGGTGGTGATGATTTATTCTAATTCGCATTTTTTGGGGATGTAATTTGTGATGCTGCGGCGCTGCTCTGGATTATACCGTGTGTGCGTTTGGAAAGCACATGAAAGCTACAAATGGCCATTTCCCATTGAGTGTGACATATGCGCCGCATGTGATTTTTGCATTTGTCGCAACTTGCTGGTGATGCTCTTGAGACATATGGAAGCTATTTCAAGTGCGAGGCGTCTCTCTGTTGCCGGAGTCAGCGGTTGGATTTTCTCATCCGGGGCCAGCTATTGTAGTTACGCTGACATAAGCCTGGACATGTTATATCCATTTCAGCCAAAATTACGAATGAACGTCTCCTGCAGAATACTTAACAAGATGTGAACTGAGTGAATGAATCCACAGCAACATCGGACTGGCGTATGAGCATGTTGGTTGTTGAGTGCAAGTCAATTGAATTGCTCATTTTATGATGTAATTCTTGTGGTCTTTGTAGTTCTTTACCCGATCGCAGCTCCGTCATCAATGAATCCGGTGTGAATGGGCAAAGATTAGCGGGGTTTACGCTGCAAGCAAT
Organism: Dactylopterus volitans; assembly: GCA_901007715.1. NCBI lineage: Eukaryota > Metazoa > Chordata > Actinopteri > Syngnathiformes > Dactylopteridae > Dactylopterus > Dactylopterus volitans. The sequence continues at coordinate 31,674 of CAAKHG010049680.1, read as the reverse complement.
GTGTTTTTCAACAGCATCCGTCGTACACAGTAACTTGTTTGTTTGTTTTGAAGAATCTTTGTGAACCGTGACAGGCTTTTTCTCCTTGTAGTTCCCCAGTGTCTTGGCCTATGGTATATCTCTATATATACTGCATAGGTCTGCAATGGACCAGTTCACACACACTACAGGGCACTCGGCGAGTTAGCAATCGGTTCAACATTAAAAAAAAAAGTTCCAAAAGATGCATCGGAGCGTGACAAATCATCCATACGCGCTTCAGTTCCGGAGCTGGCGTCAAAGCAAGGCGGAGCGGCTTCTCGCCTAGACACATTTTCAGATACATACAGTCAGATAATTCAGTTCCTGTGGGTTTGTTGTGAAAGGAAATCAATTAATCCGTTTTCATTTGCGGGAAGGAGCTGCTCTATTCTGTGAATTACACTAATGCTTTTTGTCCTCAGCCCCGGTGTGATCGCCGCGGTCGTGCGAGAAGAGAGCGGGAATGCATGAGCACCGGTAAGCTCAGGCAACACACGTCAGCACTCCACGGGACTGAAGCCATTAGAGGTTCACCACTCAAAGGCTGAATATAACGTTCAGGGATCTATGGCACAGAGTTGCTGTAAATGCCAACCGGCAGGATGTGAAACCAACTCTGTGGAGTGTGGAAATGCAGGAAATCTATCAAATGACAATTCGTAATATCGGAGGCGTCGGTCAAAGCGATAAACCCACAGTGAATCATCCTCTTGGTTTTCTGGAACTTTTCAATTCTACTCACTAAAAATCCCCCCCAAACCCACTGAATACCACCTGTTATGCAAATAGACTCAATCAGCAAGTAGCTGTTGAATATAGAATATGGAGAATTTATTGGCTTAAGAGCCAGATGTTCCCCTCTGGAATTAATAGAGACTCAACTAGAATAAGTGTAAAGGCTGTCTTACCAAGTGGCAAATGAATAAATAAAAAAGATAGTAATATAATAAAACTCTTACCAAAGGTTACAGGGTGCTCATATAAAAAAAAAAAAAAAAAATTAAGATAAAATACAGCGTAGACAGGTCAAGAGATTAGAACAATGGAATCCAAAATACAGTGAACAAATGTGTGAAATGCACAACGCGAAAACCAATGAAAGAGAAAGCAGTATGAATACACCCACTGAGGTCAAAACAAATTCAGTAAAGAGAAATGATAATAAATTACATCTTGTGGGGGGGAAAAAAAAGGGAATTTAACATCACTTCATCTGCAAAAGCTGTTCAAAGATTAGACCGAGTTTGAATAGAGGCCGCGGGAGATGTAAAGGTTTTGACGAATAAACAGTGGCCCTCACTGGCGGCGGCGGCGGACTCACACAGAGAACGGCGAAAACGTAAACATGCTAACCTCAGAGACGCAACTCGGTGAATGAACGATGAATCAGTCTGTCGAGTTTAGGGAGGCGAGACAGTTTCCTCCGTGCAGCCCCGATGCACCTCAACATCTCACCGTAAGACAACCTGACTGGTTGTTTATTAAGCCTGGAACAGCAATGTCATGTGTCTGAGGCTGCTGTGGGTTTTTTTTTTTTTTTTTTTTTTCCCACCGTGGAGAAGCAGCTTCCCTAATGCACACGGATGGAGGGCGAATTAAACGGGGATTGTCCCCGCGCCACAAGGAGACTAACAGGCCTATTTATTATTCATGTCGTAATCAGGGGGCATCTACAGAACCTTTTGAATTAATGAGGAAACGTGATCGACCGAGACTGAGGGCCACAGCTGTCTTCCCAGATCTCTTTGAAATTGAGTTTGAAAGACACGAAAGGGGGTGAGAGAAAAAAAAAACAACACTAACAAAAAAACTCTACCTCACTACACGGTTAAATTGACTCGGATGGGAAAGCTCGGCCAAGTGAACTGGGCGCATGTGACAACCGAGCGGTCTGTTGGACCGTCGCTGGGCGAACGACACAATTCACTGCTGCTGCTGCTGCTGCTGCGAGTCTTTATTTAGATTTGCCGGTCACGGTGCGCCAGGCTCGTCCCCGCATTTGCTGTGCAGGTCTACATGACGGCAAACAGCATCCTTCCTGGTCATTTTATCAAAAGCAGTTTTGACGCACTCAACGTTTTGCGGCGAACACACTGATTCGGCCCCCGTGCAGCGAGTCAGATTGAGAGATTGATGCCGCGTCCCTCATCCATCAGCTTAATACGGAGCTACAGTAGAGCTGACACTTAGCATAGAGTGGCATAAGGACTCTGAGGAGCACCTTTAAAGCTCACATGCCGGTGCAGAAATCTAGATGAAAACAACAGCTCAGAATTTGGAATATATATATATATATTTTAAGCGTATTGCCTGAACTCGAGAGAACCCTGCAGGGGAAATTCACCTGAATTCCAATTTGCCTCCAATGATGTGACTAATGGTCCATGCGCATGAATAATAATCTCCATACGGCCTGAACATAAATGCCATAATAAGATTAATGTGCTCTCGTGACCCGTGGCTTAATAACAACATTAAGACGGCCGGAGCACGACTCCTGACGGAAGCCTAACGCAGGGATTCCTCCACGTTGAATCCCGTAACGCTGATCATGACGGAGCAGTTACGGACCTCCGGCGGTGGATGCGAGCCGTCGGCAGTGAAAGCCACAGACTGAGGTCAAAACCCGCCAAGAGTGACTCACTTGAGCGGAGGTCTTTTGTCCCCTCACGGCCTCCATGATCCTTTGCTCCTGCGCTGAGCCTCCCCGCGACTCCTGACTCAGCGTCGTCAGCCCACAAACATCTCAGGTGGGCCTGCGCGCTGCGTGTTCTCGTGCCACACCAGGTACTAATGCAATTATAATCTACCACTATGCGGTTTTTATCCAAGCCTCTAATCCTCGTTCTTATGTTATTTGGCTCGTCTCATTCGCAGACCACGTCTTTGCCTCATCTATAAAGCCGGGAGAGCTTTACAGCTGACTCCCCGTTGAAGGACTGGTGCAGAGACGGGGTTTAACATGACCACGTTAGCCTCATAAAGATGTTTTATTGCCCCTGGGCTTGTATTCTTAAGACCTTCATATTAACTGAACATCGCGGAGGGGAAGAAAGGGGCTTAAATTCGGTGGATGTAAATAAGATGGATGTTAAATAACTGGTGGGAGGCACCGGGGTTGACCCAGAACACGCCGGACTACATACTGTAGCTGGTGTAGTCTGGGAACGCCTTGGGATCTCCTGGGAAGCTCTGGAGGACTGCGCCGGGAAGCGGGCGGATCTGAACTACTTTTGCTAAGCCTGCCGCGGGCCTCCACATAAGCAGAAGATAATGGATGGATGAAATGATTATCATTGAGGTCCTCGCAAACTTACATCATTACGGTAATCTTTATAGCCGTGGTGCACGGTTTTAAGGTTTTTTTTGTTCACGCTCTTCTGAGCGGGAATGAGACAACACCGCATTTGGGTCGTATGACTGTAATGGCAGCATCACATCACCTGGCTTGTGGTGGTTGTTGTTTTGTTTTGCTGCTCCCATTTATCCGTTTTCCCGAAGATTGCCTCTCATCTCCAACTCCGATGGCGAGTCGGCTCATTAAAACTGCGCGATTGAACGTTGAACGCCGCTCAGATTGCTTTGTTTCCCCCCGCCGAACGCGATCATGCAAGTCAATAATAATGATTGCGCGTCCAAATGAAGCCCCCTTCGACAGTGAACCACTTTCTTCTTGGCCAAATGTTTGCGGGGGGGAAATTTCCAAAGAGGTGTTGGTGCTTCAGCAGGCGAGCGGCATCCTGGACCCTGTTGAGACGTTTCAAGACGGGAGCTCAGCCCTCCTCTGCGAAAAAAAAAAGAAAAAGAATTCAAGAGCCATGTCGCGTTGTCAAATCCCGTTGACATTTCACAATCGGCCCATTATAAAAAAAAAAAGCGGTTGTCAAATAATCCCCTTATCAATTGCCTTTCCCGGAACCTCTTGTCACACACGTTCCTCCAGGTGACATCGGATTTGATCTGCTACGCTGCATCACTCACAGACGCTCGCTTCTGCTGTACGCCCGGACGCCACAGTCATTTCGTTGGCCCATCTTCCGGCTGTTGTGACGACCCCGTTGTTACCAAGTCGCTTATTTGGCTCGCAGGCGGCCGACTCAGCCTTCCTGACCTTTTTTTTTCCACTGTTCAAACTAAACTTTGTTTCAGCCAAGTGAGACAAGTGAGGATTTGGGAGTGAAATGAACGGAGGGGATTTAACTTCGGCGTTTACGCCTGGGCGGGAAGTGGGTGAACTTGGTGAGCAGACTGGCGGACGCTGGTGGTGGTGGCTGAGGAGTTGAGCTCCATGTGGGACCTCATCGGTGATGGATGATTGGTGGGTTGAACCGTGGTTGAGGCGGTGGGGCACAGCAACTTTGCGATTCCTAAAATGAGAGCAGTGAGAGAGAGAGAGAGAGAGAGAGAGAGAGAGGGGATAGTTTTAATGTTTTCCCAGCTTATAAACAATTGGCACTGGCCTTTCCCATTGAAGCACTGGGAGATATTACTTCAGAAGGCCCCTTTGTGGTTTTAGAGTTTGGGAAGCCTTTGAAGGTGAAGAACTCCGGGGGTTTAAACAAGGTGTGTGTGTGTGTGTGCGCGGAAACGCATATCAGCCATTCACTTTCAGCTGAGAGGAGCGCAAAACCACTGGCCGCGGGTGAAATTGCTCTTCTGACCTTATCTCCTCTGCACATGACGCCCGGCTGCCTCCCGCCTCACAGCACTCACATTGTCCCCACTTCAGCTTCGGCTTGTTGGTCGTCTCACTTGCACGTAATCGTCTTTGCAGCTCTAAAATGATGCCGGCAAAGAACTTTTTGCGAAATTCTTAAAAGCGGCTTAAGTAATTTTTTTTCTTCTTCTTCTCCCCTTCATGTAACAGCACAATTACGGCACAGCAATCGGACGGAATTTCACCAGACTCGGTGGAGAATTGAGGATGGCTGAGGAGGAACCCGTGAAAGTCCGGAGCCTTTCGAAGAACCTTTATGGTGATTTTATCTTCTAGCATTTGTGTCCACATTTTAAACATTCATCTCTCTGCTTCACTCTCATTTTTCCCGCACATTATTGTTTAGGGCCTTGCTTTTCAACCGATGGAAAGAAGCAGCCGGTCCCCGACTCCGCAGATGTGCTACTTTTGATTGGCTTTTGTCAGTAACCTGTTATGTGGTTCTGCACTCAGAGCACTTTTGCAAACAAAAAGAAAAAAAAAAGAAGAAAAAAAAGGCTAGTTTAGCTGACATTGAAAATGACCTGAAATTGCATGATCTGTGCAGCTGGGGATTTTTCTCAGAGCGGTTCAGCCCTCCAACATACATTATGAAGAAAATAGGATGACTAACATGTTTGAAATGAATGAGCCTGCCGTGGATGAACCTACTTCAGTCATTTTCTTGCATAAAATAGCATTTCCGCCCTTTTTTATTTCTTGTTTGGGGTAATTTGTGATGATTCTGGCCACTCAGTCAGAAAAGGGATGATTTAATTTCTTCTTAGTGCTCATTTTTGTTCTCCACCCACCCCTGAGAAAAGCGTCGGGCTCTTTTGCGGTGTAATGTCCTTTGAATTTTCTTCCCGAAATCATTATGAGTTTTTCCAGCTCGTAAAAGACAGAATGTACCACATTAGACAGCATCGACTGGAGATCATCACCGAAAAAAAAAAAAAAAAATCCCGCCATACCTGGATAAACACCGCACCTCGCAACATGGCACTTAGCATGCGTGGAAATGGCGCCGCACATTCCCGACGCCCTCAGACTCTCGAAAATTGAATCGCAGCTGCGAACACTTGTTCGGGCGAACGGCCCTAATGTCCTCCAGACTGTAAGCAGGACCGGCGGCGCTCGGCGAGCCCATTCGGCGTGAATGCTAATGCGGCAATCCTCAGGGCGCGTGGCGCTTGCATCCCTTGCCTCGCTTGCAGCAGCGCCCGAGAGGACCCCGCTCCTGGAGGAGGAGGCGGGGCGGGATGATTGCGTCGTGTGGCGCAGGTACCAACCGCCGCTCAGCGATGAGAAACAAAAATTCCATCACTGGGTTATCTTACAACGCAGCGGCTCGGCCGGACCTCCACACCTGCGGCAGTTTATTGCCATAGCTCAGCGTCATCCGCGAGGCGCGCCCGCATCGCCTGCATTTTCATACGGCGTTTAGAGAAGCCGCCTCTGCCGCCGATCAATGTGCAAGGCCTCGCTTTGCAAGCCACCAAAAAAAAAAAAAAAAGGACCGGTCCCCCTCTCTTCTGCCTGCCCTCCCGATATCTCACATAATGACGCCTCTCGTTACTCGGTGCATCCTCCCAAGTTCAACAACAATCTAACCTTTTTCCTTGGCAGCAGCAGTTTCTATGACAACGCGGGCCCCCGCTGCAACTTTAAAGCGTGATGGACACAAAAGCCGGATAATGGATTTGATTGATCTTAGCGTCTCCCTCCGCGGGGCCGATATCGGGAGTGATCGGGCTGCTTAGGCGAACAGGCAGAGATCAAAAGGTAATAATGGCTCAAAATTGCGGCGGTTTCCGAGCTGGCGTGTTCAGGCGCTGGCCGTCTCTCCTAAGCTGTCAGATTGTGGTGAATGTGCATCATAACAAGGGTGTTTGCGGGAAAGGGGGAGGGGGGGTGGGCTCGGTGCTTGGGTGGGGTGGATGTGGGAGCGCGGTGGGGCGGGCTCAGGGGGGGCGGCATCACGTTTTATCCATGTGGATCTCGCTCCGAGGAAGCGACAGGGGCCCGTCTTCCCAGTGTAATGAAAACATAGCTGCATTGCTGCCTGAAGCAGGTATTGGAGCTGAGTGTTATATGAAGCCCGGGTCAGGGAGAAGTAAACCTTGGGCTTTCCTCTGCCTTGCTTCCCTTATTGCGTTTGACAGGACAGTGACCACATAACTCAATCCTGTCACCGGCTCAAATTGAGACCTTTGAGAGAGAGAGAGAGAGAGAGAGAGAGGGGGGAGGTTGGGTGTGGGGGGTTGCCGTGCCGCCGACCTTTGGGCCCCGCCTGGTGCCCGCTCAGCCGAAATATCACAAGATCACGCGATTCGGCTCGAGGGGAGAGGGGGGGGG
>CAAKHG010049680.1:0-15881 GCA_901007715.1 Dactylopterus volitans | reverse complement strand
GTGGCAGCCAGCCGGAAGAATGACACATCTACTTGTTATTGTTGAGAACATATGGGAGTCCACACACACACACACACGCGCACACACACACACACAGACACACAGCTGCCAGACACACAGCCGGTGTACGTATGGTGGCTCTCGGCAAACTCTCTGCTGTCTGCCGGGCCGCAGCTGAGGGCGAGCGGGGTGCGTGTGCGCTCAGTGCTCAATTCAGCGCTCGTTGTATCCACTTAGCCGCTTCCCTTTACCTGCCTCTTCCTCCTCAGGGTCACGAAGGGCTGCAGCTTCATTTGCAGCTACCAATTACTCACATGCTTGATGTTCATATAATTCCGCTATTCAGAAGCGGGGCGGTTGATGTCGGGAGGCAACGGCATGTGTCTGAACAATGAGAGGAAGCGCACACACACACGCAGACACTCACACACACACACACGAGCATCGCGAAAACGCTCAGACTGCCAAACCGTTCTTATTCTTGCTGTGAGATGCCCTGATTACTAAAAACCCTAAAGTCATAATCTCAATATTTGCATTTTTATGCACATTTCTGCAAACCAACCCTAGATGGCACTGGAGACCCGGTGGATTATTCCCCCCCCTGTGTGGAGTCTGTGTGTGTGTGTGTGTGTGTGTGTGTGTGTGTGTGTGTGTGTGTGTGTGTGTTTGTCTATTTGTATGCCTCCCAGATTCAATTATTCATCATTTCCAGTGCAAATATGGTTTGGCTTTTCTATGTCTCTTCTTTTTTTTTTTCTTTTTTTTTCCCCTCCTGGTTTTATTTATTATTTATTATACTGAGGCTCACAGTGTTTGGGTAGAATAGAAAGGCGGGCAGCAATAATGTCATTGCGTGGGTGTCATAATTATGTTCTGATACAAACACACAGAAAAGGTATTGGCTGTGTGTTGCGGCGCTGCCGAGTCAGACACATTTGTTTGCCCCGTGTCTCAGCGCTGGTAGCCAGGGTCCACGGGCAGCGTGCATTCGCCAATAACACGAGGACATGACTCTCAAATACTCAAATGTGTGTGTGCGTGTGTGTGGCCTGCCTGGAATGGACATCTACCAATATATATATGAACCAACATTCCAAGATTTGTTTTGCCCTCCATTTATGCTGTTTGATGGGGGATAGATTTCAAATGTAAAGAATTTTTCATGGTGACATATTGACTTTTGAAAGAAGCCTCTTTTTTTTCTCTTTTTTTTTTTTTTTTTTAAATCTATTCATGAGTCACTCAGCAGGCATGGTAAATACATTTATCGATCATTACAGCCCGCCACGGGTCTCCCGGGCACACGCGAGAGGAATATTCCTCGCTGCTGTGACTATCATTAGAGTTTTTGTTACGATACCCAGAAACACGATGGGAATACTCGAAGAGAGTCTGCCAGAAAAAAAAAAAAAAGGGGGGGGGGGGGGCGGTGAAGTGGGATAAGCGTCGATCTCAGGCCATGCCGACGGTGGATTGAAAAATTCATCCGTTATATCGCAGTTGACTGAGATGTGTTGCGCGGACCACATGGCGTGCGCGATTCACGCCGAGCGACCGGTTTGGGGGTTCTTAAACACAAACCTGAAACAGGCTTAGAGGAACCGAGTCCAGTCCGGCAAGAGATCTAATCACAGGGTCTATGCCTCCTCTGTATGCCTCAGACGCGATGTGGCACGGCTTAGAAATTGTACATCGTCTCCACTGGTCCAAAGATAAATTATCGAAGTTCAGACCAGATCTGGATCCAACTTGTGACTGATGTAAGCAGTTTCTGGCCACGCTACCTCATATGCTTTGGACAGGTCCGGAGCTGCATGGATTTTGGCGTTCGACGTTCAAGGCCTTTCCTGAAATATGTGGAAAAAACGGGTCATCCGTCCGCTTTAATTTCCTTATTTGGGGCGGCGCCAGCAAAACGTTTCTCTTATTAAGTGCAACATAAATATGACTGCACTCTCTTCCTCATTGGCCAGAAGGCTTATCCTCTCCGAATGGGGAGGCTCCTGGATTAGAGAGGTTGTGCCTCATATCCATCTACCGTTAGAGGTTCTGTTGGGGAAATTTTATTCTACCCGGCAACCATTCATATGCTTTGTTGAAAATGTGACAGCTGCAAATCTAATTTGTTTCGTGGATGATAGAAGTGTGACCCCGTGAGACTGTTAATACGACTAACAGAAAATTCACGGTCAAGGTTTAATTGCTCACTTTTTCTTTTCTTAGAATTTCTCTATGAACGTCTGGCTACGAGACTTAAACGCTGGTCCGGCATATTTTGGGGGTGATGAGGTGGGCGGGGTAAACTCTGCTTTGTGTATGTTTGTTCTTGCTCTTGGTTTTGTATTGTTTGTACTGCCCTGTGTAGTTGTTAGAAAATAATAAAAAAAGGCTTTCAGAAAAAAAAATAATGATGATACATAAACCAGGCTGGTGATGATGCAAATGGGACCAATCAGTGGCCCAGATAACATAAAAGTGGAGACAAGGAGCATCTTTCCTTTAATAGCGTTTTATTGGCTGGCAATCAGGTGGAACTGAGGCCATGAAGGAAAATGACACGACTGCAAAGTAACGACGCGTCTCACTTTGCTTTTCAGAGCTCCAGACGTTTGCTCAAGACACTCTTAAAGTCCAAAGGAATCCCCCGCCATACTGCTCCCTAACAAGTTTTTCCCCTCCAGAAGTCGTCGTCAAAGCTAAGAAGCTTTATGTTCACTTTCCCCCTCGCGTGGATTTAATCTTATTTTGGAGGTGAAGTTCCTCGAAGATTACAGTGGCCGCTTAATTTACAGATGAAGGGGAAAATCTTAAAATAATAAGCATGTCAGTTCCAATTTTTAGACTCCCAAGTTTTTCACGCACCGCCACACAAGTTCTTAAACCCGTGGAAGAGTTGGGGAAAAAAAAGACATCTAAATCGCTGAAAATTAAGCACAAACTGTCCCCAAAGTGGCTTCCATTGGGAAAACTGGCCTTTAAAGTAAGATTAATGTAATAATCGAGCAATTTGAAGGAGGAGTTTGATATTTCTTGATGGATTATTTGCCTTCTTGCCCAGGAGTTAGACGAAAAAGATCAATGCCACTTTCTTGCTGGATATGAGGCTGAAGTCGGCGGATCAGCTTGGCGCGAGGCGCTCTCTGAAAATGTCAACGATTCCTCTTGTCACATTGAGCATGCAAGCGTATACCGTGCTACATTCTGTTGTTTTCAATATTAATTGACTCGTCTCCTTAGCGGCGTGGCTCTCGGGAGGCCGCTTGATTCATCCATTCCGCTCCACACTGAAATATTATAAATTTTCAACAAAAGTAGCGAAGAAAAATTTCACCCACATAACAAATCGGCATGTGTTGAACACAGAATAAACTAAAATATCATGTTTTTTGTGTGTTTTTAGGTGTTTAATCACACCGTTCGCAAGATTTCATCTTTCTTACGAACTTCTGACACCTGCTTAAGAATAAGTGGCTTCAAATTACTTTTTTTCTAGTGCTTAGAGCGCAACGCTCCAAATATACCTTCCTTTGTCTGAAAAGTCAAGTGAAGTTCCTTTATGGTGCATTCTTTCATAGGACGCCCGTGGTGGCGTAATGAGGTCAGATCACATGTGAGCCTACAAGAAAACTGAGACCATGTAAATGTTTTGATGAACCCATGAGCTTTATGATCTCAGTTCAAGTAAATTACGGTCCCAGGTGGAGCAACATAATTGCTAAAGCCGCGGACGCTTTTTGGGCTTGACTACTTTGTGACTGACGGGTTGCAAACCGAAATCTGGTGCATCCAGCTGCAAAAAAAAGCCAACATGGCGACGACCAGCAGCAAATATGAGGCTTAAAAGGGGACTTGACGTCATGCTGGATTTGTCCAGGTTTTTCATACAGTTTGCTGTGGTAAGCCCGTCACTGCCCGCCATGATAAGGAACATGGATGTCGATTATCTTTTTTTTTTTTTTTTTTTTTCAGTGCCAACTGCTGATGGTAACATAAAATACTGTTTCGGAATCTGTCCTCAGGTCACTCGAAAAACCTGAGCTGAACCTTTCGAAATGTGACCGCCGAAACTGCCGAAGAGATAAGGCGTTAAAAGGTGGCAAGTGGCTGGTTCAAGGTGATGCAAAGCCAAAAACCCTATTTCCTGTACTTTTTCTTGTCTGGCTTTTGCACCTCTCCACTCACTGCCAGGCAAGTACATCACTCCCTCAACGCTGTGGGGGAAGGACGGAGGCAGAGACAATGGCGGCCAGCCAAGGGGAATGTGAGTCCTGGCCGTGTTTTGGTCATGGTTGGCATTGCGACATGGACGCTGAAGATAAGATGGGAGCCAAGATTTTTTTTTTTTTTTTTTTGCTTAAGACTAAAAGAGGGAGGATTGAAGAAGCGATGGACCAGAGAAGCAGGGGTGAAAGAAAAAAAGGAGGGAGGAAGATAACGGAAGAAAGAGAGATATGGGGAAGGAAAGGGAGAAAGGCATGAGTAGAGGGATGGCTGGGAGAGACAGATTTAGGGGAAGAGGAGATAAAGCAGATGGGGGAGACTGTTGAAATATAGAAAAAGGGACATTAAAAAAGAGAAGGGGGGGGAGGGTCAGACCAAGGCAGGCACATCGCGTGTGCTTAGACATAGAAGATTCCTTTTTAATTGAAACCGTTATTTTCATATGACGCTTTTACCCGAAGCGCTTCCGTGGCGGAGGCTGGAGCAATCAGAGGTTCAGCGACTTCCTTGAGGAATTTATTTACTCATTTATCCATTTATTTATTTTTGACATGGTCCCCGGAGGAGCAGGAGCCCGAACCCGTGCCCTCCTGACAGACGGCTGCTCCGTGAGCCGTGCCGCCTCAAACACGCCCGCACGCATGGCTTGCCGGAGTGTTGTCAGGTGGGTTCCCGGTCAACTTGGGGGAATTCAAACCCCCCTCTCCCACCTCTGCGTCCCGGGAGAGCGAGCAGGACCACCTGACTGAATAGCTCTGCGCCAAAAACCCCCCACAAACGGTCGCGGGGCGCTCGCGTTTCATACTCTGTCGCGATTCATCAAAATTCTTACCATACAGGTGACCTGATAAGCTGGTGGTGAGGGCACATATCACATGAATGTAAATGCTTTGCTACAAGGTCTTGTGCTTATCTCCACTTTTTCCATTGTGGCTGACATAAAAAAAATGTTTAACCCCCCCCCGAAAAAAAAAAAAATTACTCAGATAAAGAGAAGATGACTGATATCAGACTATGTACAGACTGTCATGGCAGACGGCTCTGCACACACTCCCTTAGCGCTGAATATGAAACGGGATTCCTTGCAGACATATTTGTGCCCATGGAATGATGGCAGGATAAAGAAAATAGGAGGCAATTTAAAGCAGAGAGTTGAGGAGGAGGCCGCTCTGCTGATTCATTCTCTCCGCGGAGCCGCTGGGATGGAGAATTTCAATGAAGATCCGACACGAGATCTTACTGTATAAGCTCCCAGCTAGGTTCGCTGGGTAACAGCATTTACATTGAAAAAAAAAAAAAAAAAATCACACTCATGCAATTTTAAGCAATGACTAGAATTGTTGTCGCTGGAAAATCTCAGACTTGTCCCTAAAATATGTAAAAGGGGGTTTAAAAAAAAACCAAAAAAAAAAAACCTCAACTGCTAAAGAATTCCATATTGAATGTGCGAAAATCCTGGAGGTGGAAATACAAAGCGAAGAGCCGCTGCATTGAGGTTTGAAATATGTCATCCCATCGCCCTTGGAGAGTACAGCCTGTGTAGTTAAAAGTGAATGCTGTCTCACATAGGCAGAAACAAGAGAATGGAGTTTGTTCCTCCCTGTTATCATAGTTAATGGAGCAGCTCCAGGCTGTACATCGATGTGACAATGCAGATTGGAGTTTCAGCACTCCGCTTTTTGAAGCTTCGGAGGAAAGTTTCTCCCCCCCCCAAAAAAAAAAACCCTGCGTGAACTTTCCAGGGCCAAAACAATAACACACATGGATTCACAAAAAATGAGTCTTATTACCATTTAAAAAGACTCCTTTGTAGACTTGTTATCCGTGCGGCGTTACAGCGCTGCCGGCTGTTAAAGCAGGCAGACGGCGAGGAGAACCCTTGACTATATTCAATTCCTCCGACACTCATCAGTGAGCCCCGAGACTGTAGCATTGCCGCTGACATCCTTTACTGACACCGTGACATGTGTTACAGTGTTGACAGGAAATGTCATTTGCTCCCATCTATCCTCTGTGGGGGTCCAGGCATCTCTAGCACGCCGTTATGAGCCACAGCAGGCGGGAGCACTGCGGGGACCAAAATATGTGACAGATATGCAGTATGTGTGGCGCATTTCCTCTGAGCGTCTTAAAAATGACCTCTGTTTGATGGCAAGATTGATGAGTGGTCTCTGAGGGCTTGTGGTGGGTGGGGTGGGGCAGATTTGCAATTCATTCCATCTTGAAGCTCCAAGGAGGGCGTCACGTCGCCTGTTTTTTTTTTTTTTTTTTTTTAAATTTTGAAGCGTTTCAGTTTCGCTGCTCCAGCACACCTGATTCATCCAATCAGCTCGCCCCGCCTTTGTCCATAAAGGATCATTTAACAGTCATCGGTGAGTAACTGACTAATTGCAGGGCAAGAATATGCGAAAGTGAACCACGTTGATTATGACAACTCGACTTCCTGCAAATTTTCAGGTAGTTCACTTTGCAACCTCCTGAGAACCGAGGGGGGAAAAAAAAGTATCTTTCTATTTAACTTTTTTTTGTGATTTCCTGCCTCTTTTGGAGCTGAAACAACAGCCTGCCGCAATTTGGAATTTTTATTCCGGAAAATATTTTTATTTCAGATTTTTATGGCGCGTCCATGGTGGACAAAACCCCCCTCAGCAACACTTCAAATTCAAAACAGGCTGGCAAGAAAACAGGATCCTCAATCCATTTTGTACCGAAACTTTTTAAATTAAACTTAACATTTGGTTGGTATCTTTTGTGAAACTGCTGAACAGAATCTCGTACACAAGGCCGCTTTTTTTTTTTTCTTTTTCTTTTTTTTCTCAGCATAACAGCCAAGTTCCCTTCATACCACCCAAACACACTAGCTATGTTTGGAAAAGGCCAGGTTGTCCTCTAATGAACACGTCAGCGCAAACCAGTCGAGAGAAATGGAGCAAAAACCAATGTCCACTATAGAGGACATAAATGAACAGGCTGGGTCTCGGGAGGATAGCTTGCATGGCTCGGTTTTTAGCATATGACCATACGTGCGGGAAACAAACAGCTCTAGCGGGCGCAAACTGAGCGACATCCCCCCCGACCTGGAAAGAACAACAGCATTGTCAGACTCGAGTAAACTTGGATGGATGATCCCCCCGAAATGTTAAAAAAAAAAAACAACTCATGGGAAGCAACATGGGACTCGGACACACAGCTGTGATTTGGCAGCAAATACAGATTTGGCAGCAGATTTTTTTTTTTTTTTTTTTTACTCACGGAATAGATTAGAAATGACAAAAAGGCTGCTGACGAACGTGCTGCTGGTGCTGTGGGAGAAAGAGGGAGAGGGAGAGCGAGGGTGGAGCTTGAAAGAGCTTTTCAAGACCAGCCGACAGGTGTCAGGAGATGAGGATGAGGAGGGGAGCACTTCCAGATTTCCTCGAGACAGGAAAAGAATCACGGCGACTCGGAACAAAACCAGCCAGAGCTGATACCATCGATACCATCTAGAACGCCTGGTTGGTCTGTGACATGAAGTAGCCCCCCCCCCCCCACCCCCACCAGGGGGCAGGGCAACCTCCTCATTCTTCACGAGGTGGACTGAGGACAGAATGGACAACTCACCTCAACACCTCACTCACTCAAAAATAGGGAGGTTGGCCCGACAGGCACCGGGCTTCACAGCGGGAGACAAAACGTTGGACTCCCGTTAGCAGCCGCAAACGACCCATTTGAAATGAGTTGCAAGTGTAAAGAGTGGTCGGGTTGGACCCAATCACGACCGCTTCATTGGTTTAAACCCTTAATATCTTCAAACTTGAGAACACTCACGGTTTCTCCACACACAAGCTCTTTTGTTTTTTTTTTATTTTGGCCACTTTTTTTTTAAATTTTTTTTTTTATTTAGTGCCATAAAACCGACTGTGATGTGACTGTTCAGACGAACTGTGGGTGGCATTGCAAAACAATACGACCTGTGTAAGAGCACATATAAAAGTGGTCCAAATCAGATCTGACAAAAAAAAAAAATAAGATTTGAAATAAGTGATATTGAGATACTGCATTTTTTTTTTTTTATTTTAGCCTCAGAGCCAAAAACAAATCTAGATGCCTTCCTTGCTGCAGAAATGAGTAAATCTGGCTTTAAATCGAAAACTCAAGAGTCATTTACGTGCCCTAGTTACTTTAGTTTCTACACATTGTAAAGCCCGTGACGTGATGCTTGATTTTGGGTCACACAGGTAAAAAAAAAAAAAAAGACAGAGGGCTGCGAGCCGGTTCGCATTCGAACTCCAGCAGACGAGCTCGGCTCTGCCACGTCAGAGCTCTTATTTCTTTGTGTTCTGCTGACAACTTTGAGGAAAGTATTGAAAGATTCTCAGCTAAAATACTGGCGTACAGCACCTCCATCACTCCTCTGCAGGCCCTGTTCTTCATATGCATACTTTCATGATTTTACAGATCGGGTTCAGGGTCATTCTGCATCACATTGTCAGTTTATGCAATCGGGTCCATTTCCTGAAATCGGCCGTGGCAGACGATTTTCTTTAAACTTAATTTTAAGCGGCAAGTCACCTCCATCTTGAGCGTTCCCATTAAATGGCTCTTTGTGACTGCAGCGACAGCTTGTCGTCTTGCTCTTCTCTCCGTCTTCACGTGTCATGAATGAAACCTAATCCCATGCCTCACCCGTGCCGATTGCACAACATCCCATTGCAAACAGAACTCTAAAATTAGTGGGAACACCGAACAATGCCGGGCCCTTGGCCAACTAGAGGGCGCCCGGTGCTGTCCCCAGCAGGGGGCTTGTTGGCGTGGTGGTGGGGGGCTGTGCCCTTCCTGGCGTGCGCCCCTGATGAGGCGGGGCGCTATGGGCTGTGTGTTCTGGCGGTACTCCCCGGGGTTGGTGGGCCCGATTTCACTCCCACTGGGAGGGGATGAGGATGGCGGGGACCAACGCTGGTGCCAGTCGGGAAGCTGGCACCCTGGGCCCGTCGACTCGGCTTCCTGGCTTGGGGGGCTCTCTCCATGGCCCCCGCACTGAGCCTCGATCGGGTGGGGGCCTTGTTGGGGTTCTCGCCCCCCCTGGGCTTTCGGGCCCCTTTTTCGGAATTGGCAGCAGGCCTCGGGTGGGTGGGCCCTTGGGGCCTTGGATTTCACTTGCGCTGGCGGAGCTGGGATTCTGCTCTCTCCTGTCCTACTTTGGATCTGTCTATGGCCGGGGGTGGGGGGCCCTCTGTGGCCCTCTGATGGCTCTCCTGGGGTGTGGGGGGTGTCCTCCACACAACGCTGCGCCTTGCTCCTGCCCATGGTTTCGATCACTGCTGCCGTTCCTGTTGTTGCCGTCTTTGTTTTTTTTTTGTTATTGTTGTTGTTGTGTCCCACCTCCCCTTCCACAACCCCACCAGGTCCTGCCCGGAATCCACTACCTTTTTTTTTTTTTCATAATAATAAAGGAATGCAGATAATACAACAGGAGTAGACTCCTCCGTGTGCAGAGCAGATCTCTCTGGCAGCAACAGGACCCGAGATCTAAGATGCCGGACCGGACAACCAAAAAAAGAAAAAAGAAAAAAAGAAAAAGTGAAAACAGCATCACACATTGGACCATTGTACTTTTAATGTGTTATTTATTAAACTGCAGTGGTGCCAGTTATTGTGCTTCTGTAGGGCCAAGGTAGACACGCATACGCCGGTGGTTCGATAAGACCTGCAGGCAGCACGGAGCCTTGTAATCCTCAGTGATGGACCTCTCATCTCAACAGTATTCACCCGCCTATTCATTCTCCACCATCCTGATTTCTTTACACGTGCAGTTCGTTCGGCAGTCATTATCACTCGTAATGTGAAGCAAACGATGTTAACGTGCTAATCCGGATTTACCAAAAAATAATAATAATAATAATAATAATAATAATAATAAAATACTGAGTGTAATTCAGTTTAACGGAATGCTGGATGATTTAACCGATCATTGGCTACAATAACACACACACACAATAATGACTATCATCAACACTGCAAGCAAAGCAATAGTCTAATTATGCTGTTAGCACATCCACCATGCTGTCAGCTCAGTATGTGAGTGAAGTGTATATCTTGAGAGACAGCTGCAGGAATTGGAGTGAGTCAAAAGAACGGGGGTTGGAGTGGGGTGGGGGGGCGGGGTGGGGAGTCGTTTCTGATCCCGCCGCTATCAAATTTCACCCAAAAAATAATTATAGCAATGACTGCGCAGGAGCACAGATGGATTTAATTCCTCACATATTTAAAGAGCGGCTCTGTCATTGTGTCTGCCTTCATTTCTCTTGCTATGATATCGCCAATATGGCAATTACATGTATCCCGGAGCTCTACCACAATTTTTTTTTTTTTTTTTGTGTGCAACATCTGCAATGCCAGCCATATGACGCTAACATCTGGACCACCTTGGTCATGAACATCTGCGCAGCGTAATGCGACTCGAAGAGAAGACCCCCCGCCATCGACGCCGGCTCCGCGCCGCTCGCAAAGTCGGTTCGCCTCAAATCAACTCTTCGACGCTTCAATTAGTTCGGATGGATTTTTTTAGCGATTGTAACTTAATCCCGCCTCCTGCGCAGGAGGCAAGACGACGCGGCCAAATCTTGTATGTTTAACCCCCATCGTTCGCAGTGCGCTTGTATTTCATCCACGATTCAATTTTTTACACGAATCATCGGAGTGCCTCCGATTCCGTTTTGACTGCAAGCCAAGATTATGGACGTCCGTTAACAAAAATCTGGACAAAATTATTAAATTATCACGTTTACTCTGTTCTTGCGGATGTGGTTGTGCTTTTAGGGAAGTGGACTCGTGCAACAGCAAATGCAAAAATAACTATTAATGCCACTAATTACCTCTGAATGAGAATAAACCCTGAGTAGAGGAAAGTGCCTCTCGGTGATTAATAGGAGCATTTTTTTTTTTAACTTCGCCGTCACTTCACCAAACAGACAAAAGCTGGTTGAGGGACATGACAAACGAGTTGCACCCTCGCCAGTCTGGAAAATAGGGAAACAAAGCAAAAACAGCGACAACAAAAAGATGGAGAGAATAGTGGGCCAAAAGTGGCCAGAAAAAATGGCGCTCTGAAGAGCAATTTATTAACAAAATTGTGAGTCAGAACAAAGAAATGGTGCTTCCAAGGTCAAGAATGAACCTCTGTGATTAATGTTTAATGTTGCAGCTTGGCGCTATCATACCATATGCACCTGTATGATATATGTTTTATAAGCATATTCCTCTGAATGTATATAGCGTGTAGAGCTGCTGTGTGTTCCAGAGTCTGTGTGGGCAACTCAAACCAGGAGATATACCTCAAGGCTGAAATGAAGTCGTGACAGTTCGGTCCGTCCTGAGCAACCTTTTTTTTTTTTTTTTTTTTTTTTTTGCTCCTTTGAAGTCCTTTGCAGGAAAACTCAGCATCTGGTGTGCAAAGAGCGAGCAGGGGTCTGGGGAGGCCGGGAGGTCTGGAATCCGGGGACCCGCCACCTCCAGACCTCCATGGCCGAACGAGGAGGAGCAGGGTGGGCAAGCACGGCGTCGCGGCTGCTGCTGCCGCTGCCCGGGATCGCTGACTTTCTGACTGCCGGCGTGGAGTGAGCAGTGTGGGAGTCGATGTCCCATGTGTCTGGGGTCTCTTTGTCTCTGCCTCTATTCCCTCACTCGTCTCAGCTGAGTAATGAGCTCAGCTGGCTGAGAGCAGAGCGCGAGAGCGACGGAACGAAAGGGGGAGTCGGCCCGATGGTGCGTGCGTGCGCGCGCGTTTGCGCACGTGTGTGTGTGTGTGTGTGGGTTGCCGTGAACAATTGCTGATTGCTTGAATATAAATGGGATGTGCTCATTCACCTAAATCAAGGCCACATGCTCGGGCCCGGAGTGAAGTGTTCGGAGAGCAATGAAGCGTCGTACTGTATCTGCCACTCGGCTCGGGAAATAAAGCCTGCCACTTTTCCTGCCCTACGCGAAACACTCAGAGTAACCTTCAAAGATGCTGTTGTCATAAACTGACTCCGCGGCCCGCCTGATTCTAAAAGATGTTGTTGTCATGGCCACTGCTTTTTTTTTTTTTTTGAACGAGGGCGTTTTTTTCCACATCCGTCGTTATTTTCCGAAAGCCGCCGATTTTACAGTATGTTTCGGCTATTTCCTGTGACTGCTTATCTCCCATTCTTCCTCTCTTTTTATTTATCCAATCTAACGAGCAAGAAAAGTCCACTGCTGAGACATAAAACGAGTTGAACTTGGCTGGCTGATGTGCTCTTCCAAAGCCATTTAAAGGACACCGTGGTTTGCTTTGGGTCAAACCCATATGCTACACACTCACAAGTTTATCCACAGGTCATTAGCCCTTGGACAGTGACAGGCTCTAAGGTGTTGTGCCCTCGTCCACACAAAATGGAGGACAAGACCGCATGATTTCCTTTGCTCTCCAGACAAAGGAGAGCCACTGAATTAAATCTCCCAGCATTCCTCAAACTTTCACATTTGGGTGTGAAAACTCCCGGTCCAGCTTCCATTGGTTACTATATGGCCAGGACCCCTGAGGTCGCCAGGCCATATATAAATAGGAGAAACATCCTTCTCCCCTGCTTCCTCTCCATGCTTTTGCTCTTCTCCGTGCTCTTCCTCTCTTATCTCTTCAGCTCTGCAGCTCTCGGCTCTCCAGCAGCTCCTCAGCTGGAAGCTCCTCAGCTGCTGGAGCTGCTGCTACCCTCCATGAGCCCTGCACAAAGCAGAGGCCTCCACCAGACCAAGCCTTGTTAGCGACGCGAGTGCCTACCAGAGGACAAGACAAGCACCACTGGCATGACACAAAGTCTGCCAGTTGAGTTTAACCAGCCAAGGAGCCACCGAGTTAGCCTGGACTAACTCCGCCAGGAGAACCGAGGAAACAAGACCCCAACCACGGTCAGGACTTCCACAGGTCGCTTGGACAAGGACAACCAACCGGACGTTACATCAACTGGACCTGCAAACCAACACATCAGCGGCATCTTTCCCATTCATGTGACCTGGTAACGTACCGAGTCAGCTTACCTCATCTGCATTTGACTGAACCTAGAAGTTATCATTTTTTGCCAATGCACGCATCGATCCAATTCAGTATGACTCGCGCGTGGTGTTTAGTCTGTCGTTCGCCGTTTGACTGCTCATTTGAGTATCTGGTGACTCAGCAGCGAACAGAGGGTCACACCCTTGTTCCCCTTGCCGCTGGTCAGCCTCAGGCCATCTTGCTATGGTCCCAAGACAGGCGCGCGCACACACACACACACTGTACATAGTACCTTTGTAGTTGGGTTACATTTGTGCTTGTTGTTTCACTCTACTTTGTTAATCACGAAACTTCTTTAAACGTGCTTGTCTGTTTGATATTGTTCAAAGTGAATCCTGCGCTGTTAACTTAATTAGTAATCAAGTTATGTGTTAACGAGATAACTCTGGAGACTGATTGGTAACATTGATTATCTTGTGCCCCGAGGTGGATTTAATATAAAATTGAATCCTATTATTCTTTGATGGTAAATATTAATATTCCAATATTCAGATTTTCCTAATTTTGATAACAAATAATAATAATGTTAAAGCACAACGTTTTGGAGGCCTGTGTGCAAGGCCTATGGCATCAACACGGCCTGCAATGTGCAGCATAAATAGGACTTTAGATGCTTGACCTGTATGTGTCATAATGCGAGAACTAAGGGTGTTCATGTTGAAAAATGTAAGAGGTTTAACAAGGTAAAGGCGTGTACAAGAAATACTTGAGATAAAAGCTCAGGTTTACAGCATTTTTTTTTTTTCCCTCAACATGGTGATGTCACGTTTTCTTATATGGTCGTCTGCTCCAAGCGCAGCGCACCATGCAAGGGACACGCCCATCTACCCCTTTCAGTCTGTCTCTGGGGTTTTAAAATTCTCCAGGACCGCTGTTCAAAACCCTCGAACTTGCGTCTAAGCAGACGTCAAAATCCAAAACCTGTCAAATATCGACAGAGGCGGTGTCACGTCGCCGCGTGTCAAAACCTCGCTGCGTCTCATAAACGTGAAAGGGTGTTTTGTGTGTCAAAAGGGTGTTAGAGGCATCGCTATTTAATGGCATAAATTTAAGATGAGGGTTGAGACCATGCTTCAAATGATGATTTATTTATTTATTTTAACTATGAATCAGAGTTGTGCATTAGTGGAATCCCAGAATAAAACATAGAGCTGGAAATTAGCATAACAACCCCCTTTAATGGTCTTTCAACATGGGGAAAGTATTTGCATATATGAATGGGTGGAAGGTCGGTGTTCCAGGAATGCAATAATCATCATGCGGAGAGAGCTTTCTAAGCTTTTAGTAAAGACAAATTCCCAAACCAGGTAATAATTTTATAAGTGATTGATTCACTCCTGTTGTTATTCTTTATCATTCACCGGGAATACTCTAATTTTACCTTTTCAGTGTGTGCGTTTTATTTCTCTTATTTTGATTGGAGCTTGGAGCTACATAAGCACAATCGCAATTGGCATACAAGATATCCTTGAAAACGCCGGCGCATGGAATTATGTTCATTATAATCCCGTAAAGAATTCAGATATGACCTTGCTGCATCCCGCAACCCCTCCGGGCTCCGATCAAGGCGCCTCGGCCGTTTACGCTCATCTGCCGATTCATAGCAATTTTATGTTCATCAGCAGGGCAAACCAATCTCAGGAAACCTCATTCTATTTACACACGAGCCGACTGTTGTGCGACTTCACGGAAAATAATACAAGACATTTAGAAACATCAGCCCGGAGGATATCTGTGCAGGCATCCGTCGCCACTGGCCCACTGCAGGGCACAAGCAGTGTATCAGTGTGATTATTTGACCAAAGCCTTGCCAGCACCTCTCGGAGACTGCGGCATTGATTTTATTACATTTTACTAGGGTAATATACCTTATAAGTACATGGAGATAAAGGCAGGTAGGCAGACATGTTTGCATTCTGGCAAATTGCCACCATGAGAAGCCAAGTCGAATTAGCGGCTCCTGTTTGCACTGTGACTGTGGATGTAAACACAGTTATCAGGGGATTACTTTGACACTGAAGAAAGCTCAAAATGGGATGATTGTAGGGCAAGAACTGCGGTGACGGGGATCATTGACTTCAAAGTGGATTTATCAATGTTTATCCGATAAGATCGGTAGAACTCCATCATGTGTGAAGTCACGACTGGGAAAAGAGGAGCGAGCTGATTGAAACTTTCTTCCAGTGGGAGTAAAGTGTTAATCTACAGCTGAAATAGTCCCAGAAGAACGCGCTGATTTCCTCTTGGGGGAGTCATTTTTAGGGCCGAGCGCTACAAACACAGTAAGCAAGTTGTGAGATACTTGAGGGGCAAAATAAAAAGAACCTAAAACCTTTATCCTCCAAAAGCATTGTGGGTTGTTTTTTTTTTTTTTTCTTCTTCATTCTCTGCCAAGTACTTGCTGACCTCAATCGATCATCTTATTGGATAAATTAAAGATTTCAATTTTCCCCTCAACCGCAAATTGCATTTTCTTGTTGCAAGAACGGAACAGATCCCAAATGGGAAGTTTGCCAGCAATAATAATGATAATAATAATAAAAAAAAGTACTGCAAAAAAAAAAATAAAAAAGGGGAGGTGGGGGGGGGGGGGGCACCCCCCGCG